>RJWT010004470.1:0-13659 GCA_004365215.1 Cuniculus paca
CTCCTTCCTAGGCATCACCTTTTATTTCAGATCTAATATCAAGATTAGTCTGCTTTATATTTATTACCTAAGGGCCGTGTGTCTGTCAAGAAGTTCCAGAGTACTTTTTCCTAGACCCTGCCATGCTGTTAGAATTCACTCACAAGAATTGAACTACCCAGGCTTCTCATTTTACCCATGTAGGAGAAAGCATTGAATTTAGTATACACTAACAAGACAACCTCATCATCTGTTACACAATTTGTAGTGCAGATGTACAGGTTTCCCCTTCCACATCTCAAGTCTCTCAGAATCAAATTTTGTAAAATTACTGTTAGCTGCAAGTAGATAAATCTTGAAAACACTCTAAGTGAAAAGCCACATAGTGTATGATCATATTTGTATGAAATGGCCAGTTAGCAAATCTGTAGAAACAAAATGCAGATTAGTGGTTGCCAAGGGCAAAAAGGGTGGAGGAGAAGGGAGGAATGAAGGGGTGACTCTTAAAGGTATGAGGTTTCTTGTGATTGATAGTGATGACAGTTTGTAACTCTGAATATATTAAAAGCGATTGAATTATATGGTATGTGAATTATATCTTAATAAAGTTGTTACCAAAAGATGATTTTTAAAAAGGTAATATTTTACCATGTCAGCCTATTTTACATGAAAGATATTCAGTAATTCATCAGAGATTGCCAAATGCCAACCCCCCCCAAATCTAAGTCCTTTGTTGAATAAACAGATGGAGTTTGCTTTCACAAAAATATATTTGATAAAGTGACAGTGTAGTTTATTATTCTGAAAAATAATGTGTGTGAGTAAATAAAAACTGGGGAAAATATATGAACTATCACATCCTATCATGGGTGTTGTTTGGAGGGTTAACCAGGCTTCTTCAGTAGTTACCTGGGACAACACGCAGATTCAACTCCTCAGATAAAGAGGCTTCAGAACTGTGTATCATGTGACCCTGACACTGTGACACACGGTAGTGTCTAGGCATGGTAACAGAATGTGCATTTTCCTCATTTGGGCCTGTTGGCCAGCATGTTACCCATGTAGTGAGTATGAAAAAAGAGAAAAGATGGTGACTTTGAAATTAAATACCAGGAATAGGTTCAATAGGAGGATCTGGGAACATGTGATACTGTCAAGTGTATCCATTAACCTGAAGAGAAGCCCTGCCTACCTAATCATTATGTGTGGGATGATATTCCCTGGCGGGAGTTATTTAATGATGAATAATGGACTAAGACATAATGATTGATGTATCATTGCTTGTGACTGACTGTGTCAGATAATTAAGATGGTTCAAAACTAATATCATAAAGAATAGAAAGCAATGAGTAGGGCACACTAGTATGATCATGTGAGCAGCTGCCATTAACTTAAGTAGACATTTCTGTAGATTTGGTGAGTTAAGGCATTTAGTCACTTCCACCTACCAAGAAAATAGTCTAGGAAAAATAAGAGAGTAAAGCAAACCCCCTCAATCAGAGCAGTCAGAAAATGAAAAGAGCCCAGTCTACTTTCTGAATAGTGTTGGATTCCAGGACTTACAAGAACCTTAAAGGTCAGAGCTAAATAAATGAGCTACAGAAAAGAGGAACTCTTCAGTGACCTACTGTCAGTACCAGAAGATGAAACCAGCAGGGGTAGTGAGGTAGGATGAGGTATGGTGAGGTGAAGGTGGATTACCCCATCTTCCCGACTATGATTAACATTCTCAGCTGTGGTGTTGTGGTCTTGCCTAAGTCATGTCCCATAAACAACACAGTGCCCAACTGGGTTACAGTTGATTCCTACACCTGAGAATAGAGAGAAATGACTTGTACCTCTTTCTCCCTTATCTCTATAGTCTACCTTTAATACCAAGAACTGAGAAATCTTCACTCTGCCAGATCAATTGTACATAGCTGAGAAATCTAAGAGGTTAAGATGTAGCTCTCCTGACAACATCAATACAATGTAATCCATCTGTCTTTCCCAGGAAGATTCATGTGTTAGCATGTAGTTTAAAAATTACTTTCTAAGTAGGTGTCTATATGTCCTCTCCACCACTTGTTACTATGTCATTTTCAGGAAAACCATCTTTGTGAATGTGAGCTGATGTCTCATTGTTTAATTTGCATGTTTTCTGTAGGGATGTTGAGTATCTTCTCATGTTTTTCCCATCATGTTTTCCTTTTTATATTATTGAGAAAAGACCAGAGCTGGAAAAACCAAACTCAGTTGCTTATACATTTCCCAAAGGCAGAAATCATGTTCTATTCCTTTTTATCTTCTCAGCACCTACTTTGGTGTTTAGCACCTATGTAGTAGATGCTAAATAAATGCTTGTTAATGCATGAATAGATGAGAGATTAAATGACACAAAACCGTATTAGTTCCCTTTTTTTGGTCTGGATCCTTCCCAGAATTTTCTTTTTAAAATGTCTGATGAGAGTTTTGAAGTGAACTCAACAGATGAATCATGGTTTGCATGAATCCAAAGTAAAACAAGAAAAGCTGTGATATAATTTTATAGATGACCAAATCTCACTTTGAAATTATTTACCTGCCTCCCAAGAAGTAAGACTTTTTCTAAATTAAAGTCTGAGCCAAGTAATTTCTAAGAAATTATGAAAAGGATTCATTTTCTTCTGTTTTCTTTATGGCTTCTCTTCTCTGAAAAATAAACCCTGAGCAACCTAGTTTTATAAAAGGTTCGTGGAAATGTCATGGTAAAATACACAGTAAGTTACCAGTCATTTCAACCTAACTGATCTTTTATTGAGACTAAGTTTGCTGAATCAAAGAGCTTCCTAAGAACCACGATGGATGGTTTTGTTTTCTCAGTCTCTCTCTTCTTCCCACCCCAAATAACTGTGCCTTGTTTTGATGTTTTGGCCTAATCTAAAACTGTGTGCTTTTGTGGTGAAGAGTTGATACATGTGGAACTGAACTTGCCCTTCTGAAGCAGGTTCTTGATAGGGGGTGGGGAGCATTGTCTCCATGAAGAAGAAACACAGACAGGCAGGTAGCTTCTATTTTTTTTAACTTCAGTTTTCTGGGTTAAGAAATTTAAACTGACAAACTAAAAGCACCCTGAAGAAGGAACTTACGATGGTGGGATTTTCTTTTCTTCAAGAGAACCACTATTAGTTCATACTACCCAATGTTGTTGGATTGTATATTATATCTCAAGTGTACCACATTGTTTTAGATGGCCTTTATCATTCTATTTAAATCTCTATTTTAGAAAAGACCAGTATAACTTATCCTGGGCATTGGACATTAATAGCCCCTGGGCTTAGTCTCTGCTAGTAAAGTCCACTGTGACCTTGAGGAAGGCCTAACCTGAAAGGCCAGTTTCTTCACTTCACAAGTACTTAGAGATCTCCCAGGACCTTCCCACCTATGAAGGTTTGTGAAATCAATGCATAGTGCCTTGACCACAAAGTAGTTAAAGTCTTTCGAGAGCAAGTTCAGTGTTCCAGGTAGTCTAAATCCTGGTCTCTCCATTTGACTCAAGGGCTACAACAGCTTCCCCAGCTGATCCCATCTGCACACCAGCCAGGATCTCATCAGCATTCAGGCTGCTGTTTATTCTGCAAATGTAAGATACTTGCTGCTCGTTTCATTAAGTCTCCTGTCATCACCTCCTCTTGGCAAAACAATTTTGTCACTGGTCAGATAGCCTTAGCCCTGCTATATCTCTGACTTGCACGTGATATCTCACCTGCTTCCTTTCACCTCCTTCACAGGGTACATCCCCAGCTATTTGGACAAGGATGAGCTCTGTGTAGTGTGTGGTGACAAAGCCACTGGGTACCACTATCGCTGTATCACGTGTGAAGGCTGCAAGGTAAGAGTCCTGCTGGCCCCCTCCCAGTGTGCTATCAGAACCCAACATTTGAGTTCCAATTAGAACCAGATTTCAACATTCCTCACCTGTGACCATCCAGGGGTCTGGTGGTGCTCTCATTTTTGACATGTTCTGGAGATAAATTTGCAAGAGTATGAGGTCTGGTTTCTTTACAAGTGTTTTTAAAACAGGAAGAGAATCAATAAAAATCAAGAGAAATTAATAAAACCTTTGAGTTTTAAAAAGCATATTTTTTAAATACATTATCATCCCAAGAAATTAGCAAACTAAAAGCACACTCAGATTTCCTGTTTTAGCTCCAAAATTGAAGGAGTTAGGGCTTGCTCTGTCACAGGCTGTTTCCACTGTTAATCTGCATGAATGTGCCCACTTAAGTGTTCCATTAGGAAATATCTTTGAGGCTACTTAGGTTCAATTATGGTCTGAAGATGATCCAAAGTGGCTTTCTGCACGGCCTGCAGTAAGGAGATTCAGGTCGTCCATCAGGTAATTGTATTTTCTGCAGACCTTTCTTCAAGAGATGCTTAACAAGAACATACCAGAGAACAACAATCCATTCACTTCCCAAAAGTGAGTCAAAATTTGCCTAATTACAATCTTCACTAATAAAATTAAGATGAGCTTTATGGGAAATATTTTTTGGACAAACAACCTAGCCTAGAAAATAAGGTCTCTCATAAACATGAAGAAAGCTTAGCCAGTGCTGTATTCAGCATTCAGCTAACGCCTTAAAAATGATGCTGTGTTTAAAATCAGGGAAGGATGCTTAAAATTATTTTCTTGTTAAATGTTTTATATTTAAAACCTATCAAAGGAGTAAATTCTTAAGCAAAAATTATACTAAAATTTGAAGAAGAAAAAAAACTCCATCTTTCTCCTTTGCCTACCTAACTCCCTCTTCTTCCCTACCTCAGAGACCCCCTTTCTTCCTGCCTTTACCCCTAAACCCCAAAATGAACATGTTACTTCATTTTATACCAAGAAGTGTTCTATTTCCTTAGTAGAAATTTTTCTACAAATACCCTGCTTCTTGTACATGAAATTAGGAAATGCTTAGGAGAAGCTAAGAATGTTGCAATTATGTATGCATTGGAAAGAGGTAATTTCTAAGGTCCCGAGGCCTTTTATCTGTGAGGCTTTATTTGGAATATAGTGTAAATACGTTCTTCATTCATCCAAACCCCTTTGATCTGGATTTTGTAGTTCTTCAAGAAGACTGGGCAAAAGGTTGCCATTACAGCTATGAAAATAATGTCTTAACAAGTTTAATGAAGCTAATTACAAGTAAGTCCTGGCTATTTATTAATTAGAAGACTTGCAAACCCTCTTTTGAAAGCACAGTTTTACTGGCTTGAACTGAAAGTAATAAAACTATGTAACTCTAGATACATTCTCTAATTCCAAAAACTCAGTGATTGAAGCTGGCTCTTTTTTCCTATATTAGCCTTAATTTAAAAGGCTTTACCTGCCTGATTATGCAGCACTGAGAGTCTTTTAAATCAACTTCTTATGATACATTTTGAATTCTAGGAGAGAATCTAATGAAAATTGCATTTAATATTTAACTCTACTAAGGGACTCTACAGGCTAACTGTGACATCCAGAGGACTGAATGCAGCAGTAGCAATTGCCCTTAAACAAAGGGAGAATTGAGCCTATTCACCTAAGTTCCTGCCTGGCTAAAATCAGTCAGCCTCTTTTCCCAGGACCACTGATTCTTTGGAACCTGATTCAGCTGCAGTTTTCTTAAAGAAAAATCATAGCAAAAGGCTAGGTTTTTCAACCTCTATGTCCAATGAGAACAGTACTGTTTCGAGAATTTCCTCCATCATAAAACCAAAATGGAGCCTTCCTCGGGTGCCAGTGGTGGGGGTTGCAGATCATTTACTAAAATGACAAAGCATCATGGAAAAGGACAAGGAGTTTTCAATTGATGCGTACTTTTTAAGAGTGGTGAAAGATGATAAGGGTTATATTCTATACTGTTGACTCAAATCTGCAATTTAAAAATATTTCTACCCCGTACAATTTGGGTACAATCATTTTTGCCCATTTTTACCCTGATAAAAGTGAAATCTTGTGGGCATATTTTGTCTGTTGTATGTGCCAGTTTTTATACATATCTTATAGAAAGAGTGTTGATGCCTCCTCACAATAAACTATTTTCTAAGAAATACCCAAAGCTGCCCAAATATCAAACTAGGAGGGCGACATGTTGCTCTTTATCTCACTGATAAGTACATCATCTTGAACCACCAAGAAGTAGATTCAATTCTCAGAGTGCACAGAAACAGGTCTGATATTGATTTAGAAAGTAATACCTCTGCTTACCAAAAAAATCAATGAAATGTATGTCCTTATTTATTCTCAAAGGCATCTGTTGTCAGCTGTTTCTTTTTTGTGGGGGGAGAGGACTGCTGAGGATTGAACCTAGTACATCACAAATGCAAAGCACAGGCTGTACTGCTGAACTAAAAGGATTTCTTTTAAATAAGTAAATGATAAATAAACTTATATTATATATAAATACTATTATAAATATCTTCTACAAGTTTACTTCCAGGAGTTAACTTTTGTCATTTTTAAAAATTAAGGGACTAGCATTTTTACATTTACTCCTATAAAGTGGTCCTTCAGCATATGTAAAAAGTATGCTTAACTGTACTTGGGACAGGCAACAGTATAAAAGGGATTGGGCCCATGAAGGGTCTAAGAAGGCATCACAGGTAGGCCACAGAAAAAAATAGCACCATGAATAGTACAATAAGCCCCCACAATGCCTTTATCAAAATGAGCCACGTGTAAATTATTTCACTCATTCCATTAAAGAGTACAGAGTAGCCTTTTGGGAGAAATGTACATTTTGGTCACATCATATACTCTTGACATTGAAGTTTTGGCAGGATATACCCACCCTGAAGACCCAGGGAAACTGCTGACATCCCATAATGATGCCCACATGTGATTCCATAATCCTGCAACCATGTATCCATATCATACAGATTCACAGACTCAAGTGTTTAAGGATGCAAAATCCAAATATAACATGACAGTTTTTCTACTAGAACTTGAACAGTGGAAATGATGAAGGATTTATATGCATGTCCCCAAAACAAGCCTACAAGTCTATTTTCCCTGGTGCTTTTGCAGTTTGTTCTGCTGTGGATCTTTTTATTATACGGAAGAGCTTTTGTGTGAAAGTTTGCATATGTACATAATTTAAATCAAAAAATGAGATAATAAAAAAGTGGGCTAAAGCAAGGACAATTGACATTTCAGGTCCACCATTTATCTAACAGAGAGGCACCCTTCATATTTTAGCAGAGAACTCCATAAAACCTTGCTAATCTACCAAAACAGATAAAATGGAGGGTTTTGAGTGGTAGATGGGAGGGGACTGTTTATAATCTATTCATTAAATACTATAGTAAGCTCACTTCATTTTATGTTATATAAACTGTTAAGCAAATGAGATTTGGAATACATATCCTAACCAAGTTCCAGCAATTACCACATGATTTGAAGCAAGTGATTTAACTTGTATAACAATTAGCTTTACTTACCTCTACAATGGAAATATTAAGAGTACCTCCCTTATAAATTAGATCAGGGGAAGAGAAGATATGGAATCCATCCAACAGCGCTTTGCTGTGTACTCCTTACAAGTGCTTACAGCCCTTATTAATTCCCAAAATTCAGAATACAGTTGCTAAGATCATATCCACAAAAGTTCTAATAGGATCCCCTTAAGCATTTTTATGTAAGTCATCCCCACAAAAGCTAGACCTAAATAGTACACTTCAGGAAGGAAGAAGCATACTGAATTTATAGGTGTATGTCTATAGATACCAGAATAAAAGAGGGTTATGAAAAGAAAAACTTCAATGCCATCAGTTTTGGGAACTATTTGGTGGAAAATCTAGAGAGTGTTTGAAAGACTAAGGACCATCTCAAAAGTCAAAACAAGAATTAAATAAAATTTCTAGGTGCAGGTAATGCATCTATTTAATTACTAAATGATTACATTATTAACTGGTAAAGTATCACAGGTCTCTAGCTCCTCCTTTTCCTAGTATAAATTAGTAAAACTCCTCATAGCTTAATTTAGCAGCACAATTATAATATGCCATGAAAAATAATATTATTCAATGTATAGAAAACAAAAGCAAGCACTAGATCCTTCTATTGGCTTCATTTCCTTGAATAAAATTCAATATGGTATTGACTCTGCAGTCCTTTGACATCTCCTTCAACTCTTTAGAGTCCCCTTAGCCCTACTGTCCTATAAAAGAGGAAGTAGATAAAACTAGAGGCCCAAATACATGTTAAGGCCCCAAACAATTTATCTCATAATTATACGGACTCAAAATTCCAGAATCGTTTATTTCTAAAAAATATGAAATGGCTGTCTTGGGTCTTTCTTTCTTGTGTAGGGTTTCTTTAGAAGAACCATTCAGAAAAATCTCCATCCATCCTATTCCTGTAAATATGAAGGAAAATGTGTCATAGACAAAGTCACACGAAATCAGTGCCAGGAATGTCGCTTCAAGAAATGTATCTATGTTGGCATGGCAACCGATTGTAAGTAGATCATCTTCATTTGCTTCATATTCAAAGAGTGTTGATTGGGGAAGGATTTGATTCAATATCAACCAGGCAGAAAAGCAGTAAGGACCAACTTAGATGGAGAAGGGAATGCATGACTTTCCCAACCCCATCCCTCCCCACATCCCGCTTACCACCCAGGGAGGCGGGAGCCATTGCTCTGTGGCCTTTATTCTACTCGTGTCTTGTCAACTCTTAACTCTCTCAAAGTAGCCAGATGATGAGGGAAGTAAAGTGGTTAAGTTATCCCTATAGCATTTGGAGTGTGGACTGTTAGCAACATTGCAATATGTTACGAATGAGAGGTCTCATCCCTTTAACTTGGTAAAGTAATTTTCACATACAGGCTTCATGTGGTAAGAGCCTCATGGTCTAGTTCTCTTATTTTTTTCAAAAACAAAGACATAAATTATTTTACAAACATTTTTAGAGGCAGGGCATAGGCAGAAAGTGTCCAGGAAATTTCTGAAGCATTCAAAGTTGAATGCTATCTATGCATGAAGCATCCTTCATTTGGTTGCTCTTTGTATTTTTAGCCATAAAGACATTGGAGCTGAAGTTGTCATACCCAGGGTTCCCAATGCCACAGCATATGGTGCTAAGATTAGCCCTTGGGGTCTCTCCTCCCCACACCATGTGAGAGACTTACACCAGTCACCTTAATTAATCATAGAAAGAAGAATCATGTTCCTCATAACAAGGCTTCCCTTTTGTCAGACGTCAGTGTTAATGATTTCTACTGCCATAAACTTTTGCACATCAGTGAGTAATTCTAACTGTTAGCTAAAAATTAAAAAGGAAAAGAAAAACAAAGGAAAGAAAGGAAAAATTCAGTAAGAATTCTTTCTGAAATAATCATGGCTTAACCTCATGTGATAAATAGAATTCTCTCTGAGAGAACAACCACCACGAAAAAAATTAAAAAATCTAAGGAATATCCTGCTTTGCATGACAACGAAGACAGAATGGAGAAGAATCACTCAAAAGGAAGAGGGTCGTGTTATGGTGTTAGGCTGAAAATCCTGAGTTAATCTCCACCTCTAGCTGTGTCTGTTCTTTATCTTTTAAAGGCTTTAGCCTTGCCAACAATATGCCTGAGAAGGATATGTGAATATGATTAACTTGGGACCAAACGCTTAGATATGTTACTATTGTGAACCATTATGATTGATCGTCTTTTTCATTGTTTCATTAAGAACTTCAAGATACGAGTGTTTTGAGGTTAAATCTAGATTGTGTGGAGATAAAATTTTGGGTGTTCCTTTCTTGTTTGGGAGACATTTTAAGAACTCAGGCTTTATAATTTTAAAAAGCACTCATTGAGACTCAGCACTGCCAGTTATAGCTGAGTGGCCTCCAGTATTAAACCTTAGGCTCCTCTGCTCTGAAATCACTACCAACTTTAAAGGGTTGTGTCTTGTATTATATTAGATAATTCATGTCAAATGCAATGGTCTCTGACACACCACACACATTCACATAGTGTGGCCCTGGGTATTACTACCCTTTGCTACAAGAAGCAAAGTGACTTAGCAGGCCTTATCCATATCTCTGACCATTATAAATGCTCATTTTGACAACCTAGTCCAGTTGAGATTAGCTGGAGTTTGGTATGCCATTTATGGGTTACCTGGGCACCTTGATTCTCTTCCTCCTCTGGTGTTTTTTGTTTGTTTGTTTTTCTTCCCTACCAGGTCATTAATAAATGGTCCTAGAACAGTGATGTTGTAGAACTGGAGTCAGGAGTCTTAGGCCTGGCTCTGCCATGAACAGATCACAACCTCTGTGGATCAATTTCCTCCCCTATGAAAGGAGGAAGTTGAATGATATCTAAGGTCCCTTCTTGTTCTATAACACTGTGACTCTGCAATTCCCATTCCACTGATAGTTACTAAGAGACTAGTGAAATGGTTTTGTTTTGGAAGTTAATCATGGAAGTACAGGATATTGTTACCTGCTCTTCTTGTTTCCCTTTTGCACAAATGATAAAGGTTGCAGTTATATTCACTGAGCACTACAACATTCAGTACCTTGTGCAGTGTATTATTGATCTCATCTCATTTAGTAAGAAATGAAAGAAAGCACAGAGAGCCTAAGTAATTTTCCAGAGGCCACACAGCCAGAAGTATTAGTGTCAGAATTCAACTCCTTATCTGTCTAGAGTTGGAAGCCTGGGCTCCTTAATTACCGTTGCAAGTTGATCAAGTAGGGAGCAATGTAAACTGAGTATCTGTGAAGCTCAAGATAGGTCCAGCCATATTCTAATTAGCCCTTAAAGGAGCCAGTGAGGTCCTTTAAGGTCCATAAAGAAGAGTTGGGGTCCTTTTCCACTGAGGAGGGAATCGGGAGCCCCCCATTACTACTTCATGATTTTGTGTTGACCTGAAGACTCCTTGCCCTTTTAAGAGGAATCTTAAGGAAGGAGGAAAGAACAAAAGCCATGAGTGAATTCAGATGACTAGAGAGATTTACATGTGATCCTTCAAGTAGAATAGACTTCACTTCCATCTGCTGCACTTTCCTCGGGTTCCCTTCTGTGGAGCTAGAGGGCCCAAAGCCCAAGTTGCCCCAGAGCTTTGTTTTGAATAGCTGACTGGGTATTGGGATTTGGCACAAGGGCTCACGTTGGACAATGGCTGACCAGTAGCAATTTGCTACCAACAAAAGAAAAATCTCCAATGTGACCTATCTTCCCCCTAAGAAACCCACTGAGCCACTTGTACCTCAGTGGCCCCCACCCCTGAGGCCCCAGGATGTGCAGTCTGCCACGTGTTTGGGAGTATCAGTGTGTATCCTCACCTTTCTCCCTCCCAGTGGTGCTGGATGACAGCAAGAGGCTGGCCAAGAGGAAACTGATCGAGGAGAACCGGGAAAAGAGGCGGCGGGAAGAGCTGCAGAAATCCATAGGGCACAAGCCAGAGCCCACGGATGAAGAATGGGAGCTCATCAAAACTGTCACTGAAGCTCACGTGGCCACCAATGCCCAGGGCAGCCATTGGAAGCAAAAACGGAAATTCCTGGTAAGGTGTCCTTGCACAGCTCACTATCAGTCACATAGTAGAGGCTTTCCGCCTCAACTCAGTGTGTCCTCAGAATCCTGGGGTGCTGTTACGATGCCCTATTTCACAGATAGAGAAACAGCAGCTCTGATAGGACAAGGACCTTGCAGAGCCCAGATGCAAATCAGGCCTATGTGAGACTTAATACCCCTCTTACATTCAGAGTGCCCCCTACTCTTCACAATTCACTGAATTCCAAAGCCATTTCTTAGAACTCATTACTTCAGTTTGTTTTTGCTGTTACTAAGGCCAGTTTTGAACAAACTAGAGAAATTCACTACCTGCTAGGTTTCCTTTTTTACATTCATTTCTCCTCTCAGATGTCCAGTAGGCACATGCTTAATCCTCTAAGATTACTCCAAAATACCATTCTGCTTTAGAATAACCTCTAGAGTGAAGTGCCCCATAATACCACAAATGTGTTTTTACATCAATGGAGGTCAAAATTTTGAGCTTAAAATAATGAGATTGAGTCCAGAAAGACAACAGAAATGAAGTAGGGATGCAGAGAGGGTGTGTAGAGAAAACAAACCTGTCTAGACCCATGGGATATTGGTTATCTGATAGTTTTTTACAAATTTACAGTTGTGAAAGCCTTTCCCATTTACTCCTCATCTAGACTTCAGAGTATTTTGAAAGAGGTGGGAATTTCTATCCGCATTTTACAGAAAATGCAAATAGCCAAGATCATTTGCTAAAACTTGACTCAGCTAGGTCTAAAAACTGTCTCAGGTCATTTGGTTCCAAGTCAGGTTCTCCACGTTCCTCATCAAATGGACTACCTGCCCCAGCCCACGTCTGGCCCTCTCAGAGACCAACCCTGCTCCTAGGTAGTGACTGGAAACGCTTTGTGAGTAGTTGCTGAATCCTGACATCAGGTATCCTGCAGGTCATTTGTATCTCCAGGGAACTTCAGAGGACTTTCTAATCTGAACATAAAGATACAGTAGTAGAATTATCCTCGTATCTTAGATCACTGTTATAATGAAATTGTTTTTTGTTAATATAACAACTTTACAGAAATTTTAGGAAAGAAAACATTTACATGTAATCTACCTGCCATGAAGCAATTGTTTTCATTGTCGAAATGAAATGATAAAATGCCAGCACTTTGCTGATGGCCTTCACTAATAGCAATGTTGGCAAATCCTTGGCTGATCCTTACTATATGCCAGGTACTATTCTAAGTGTTTTCCATACATTAACTTCCTATACCAACCCTAGAGGTAGATATGATTGTTATCTCTACTTTACAGCAGGAAAAACTGAGGCAGAGAAATTTAGGAAACCTATCCAAGGCTCCCACAGGTCATACATGGCAGCAGCCACGTCTACCATGCAACTTGCCACCTGCACAA
Source organism: Cuniculus paca (assembly GCA_004365215.1). NCBI lineage: Eukaryota > Metazoa > Chordata > Mammalia > Rodentia > Cuniculidae > Cuniculus > Cuniculus paca. The sequence continues at coordinate 12,873 of RJWT010004470.1, forward strand.
ATGTAAAAAGCCTCTGAAAGAAACAAGCTCCCTGAAAGGGCAGCATTATGGTGCATTCACCTTACATCCTTACCCTCATGCTGCTGTATCTGTCAGGAAATTGGAGGAAAAAAAAAAAAACTATTCTCACTCAATACATCAATATATACAGGGCAGAGCAAGACGGAGCCTTGACTAACCACAAGCCTGAATCTGTCATTGCCCTGATTGTGTCAGCCACAAATGGTTGACCATCACTTCCAATCCCGGTGTTGCCTTCTGATTTCAACCAAGGACTGAAACTCAAACTGAATTCTAACTACAGAGTAAGGATGTGATACCAGTCTTAGACCTCTCCTAGAGAATTTTACATTTTTGTTTTACTTACTCTCAAAAAACAATGGATACTAGTTCCAGTAGTCAGTAAAGGTAGTCATTAAACCAACTTCAGTGGTCATTATGGTGCTTCTTTCCAGATTCTAAGTACTTATTATTTTATTTAAGAAACATTTATTGAACAACTACTATGTGCCAGGAAATAAGTCAGCCACATTACAGAGGAGGGAAATAATAAGGTTTAAACAAACAAGATAAACACAGGCAGTAGAAGTAGAAAGGCAATGAAGGCAATAAACCTTAAGACAGGACAGAGTATTTGTGAACTGGAAATAGAGAAAGACTTCATTTCTCTAGACAGGAACATGTAGACAGAGCATGGCTCTCCAAGGAGGTGACATTTGACCTGTGACTGCAAACTGAGAATGCCAATCTCTAAGAAAATATTAAGTCTCCCCATACCTGGTGATTC
>RJWT010004470.1:13759-33383 GCA_004365215.1 Cuniculus paca
ATATATATATATGTGTTAAATTGAACATATAGTTGTTCCACTGGCCCATCCTTAGAGATAGTACAGTTAAGCTCTGGATCCTAGTATGTTTATGTATTTATAGATACTCCATGCAGAGGGATGCCTCTGGTGGAGTACTTATGCTCAGAATAAAAACTTTATTCTTCTGCCTGAAAGGACATTAAGAATTCTTACTTGAAGACAGCTTTGCTAAATGGTCTCCATGTCTGAAAGCTCAAAGGATAGATAAGCTTTTACACAGTTAGGATTTGCACCTCCTGTGTGGTTGATCCATTTTGTACTTGCAACATTGCTACACATATTATTTCATTGATTTTTGTGATGTCCCATCTTGTTTTGAAGAATAATTTGAAAATATCTATTATGTGAATAATAGTATAGTAACATGTCATGAGAGATTAAAAATTACATCTTGTCATAAAAACCCAGAAGTATGCATTTACCTGGAATGGGTTAGTTGTTTATTCCCATAAAGGAGCTACTTCATCTCTTTCTACCCTACAACTAGGACTCAAGCCAGAAAAAGAGGCTGGTGGTTGGACCTGGGTTTTAAATCTGAATTAGAGTCTTTGGCAAATGTGGAACTTTGGCAAAATCTATGCAGATTTTAATAATAAACCTAGAGCCATGCATTAAAATTACTTCAAAACACATTTAAATTATGTAATTTTCTAGTTCTTTCCAATGTACTCAAATATCTGAGGCTACAAAAATCCCCAGTCTTACCACCAACAATTTGCATGATGGTAGTGATGATAGAAAGGAGAAGTGGGCTGAAAAGAAATAAGCAGTGTCCAGTGTCAAACAAGGGAAAGCGAGTCTCTCCATCAAGAATAACTCACTTCTGTACCTCCCCGTTGTGGCAAGTCATTTGCTTTGGCATAAACTGCATGGCAACAACAGTCTTGCCTTTCAACACTGTTATATGTCAGCATCATCTCATTAGCCTCTCCCTTAGTTCATATGCAAAGGAGTGGCTTTGAATGGACTTTCTACCAAATTTTAAATATGACCATTAAAATCAGAGCAAGTCTGCGCAATTTTCCCTGGCAGAGTCACTGTCTGATTTCCCATACTCTCAACTAGGGTAGCCTCAGAGCAGCAGCATAAACAGAGAGATCAGGCAGGGTGGGCAATTCAACCTTGTTTGAATAGTGCAATCAAGTCAGGAAGGCAACTATTACCCAAAATTATCATCACTTCAGAAGAAGACTGGGGAGCCCTGTAATTAGGAGAATGGACCTTGGAACCAAACATCCTGGGTTCAGCACTTGCCTCTGTTGCTATCTAATTGTGTAACCTTGAGCAGGTAATTTCATTTCTCTAAGGCTCAGGTGCTTTGTGTCTTTAAGCAGACTGTATAAAAGTAGAAGTTATGCAGGATCTAACAGTGCCTGACATATCGTTCACAACCACATATGTTGTTACTATATGCATCATCCCTACCACCTTCTCTATCTTTCCTGCTCATCTCAGGAAAAGTGTGAGCCTGACAGCATATCTCAAGACCCCAGAACATTGAATCACCATATCTTCTTGCCCAGCCTTGCAAAGGTGCAAGAAGATACGGGTGAACAAGCAGAAGAAGAGCCCCGCCTGACCCCACCCTACTTTGCATGTGCCAAAGAGCTACAAGGTCAAACCAAGACATCCTTGGCTCTGAGCCAGCAGGCCACTTGAGAAGAGGTGAACTGGCAGCATTTCCTACTTAGCTTGAACAACACTGATGCAACAGTTAAAGCAGAACCAGCTAATCGACACTTAACACCAGCCTCCCCAAATGCTAAGCAAGGGTTGATGCCACACCAACACACACCCTTCACTCTCCTTTTTGCATCTCTACACCCCCCTGCCTAGGTGAGTCACTGTGAAGCCCTCACCCCCATTCAGCGCATCTTCAGTCCCCAAGACATATCTCAAATTCTTCTGCTTTTGTCCATCCATGCTGCCAGCCCATTTCAGCACACCCATACTGCTATTGCCAGCCACTGTTTTCCTGTGGCACATCTCTTCCCACACATGACCATAAATCTCACCATACATCTGGGCTGTCCACAGCCCTTCAGTGCATGCCCCATTTGCATTCAGAATAAGCCCATGTCCTCTCCTTGGTCCACAGGGTTCAGCATGATGGGACCCTGCCTGCCTCTCTTCTTCAACTCATGTCATTGCTGGCCTCTTCCTACTTGGATCTCTGGGAACTTGGCACTGGCTTTTCCCTCTGCCTTAAATGTTCTTCCTCTGGCTTTTTGGAAGGTTATCTCCTTGGAATTATTTAGGTCAAAGTCCACACTTTGTTTTACAGTGGGGCCTTAGCTGACCGCCCCATCTCCAGGTACCTGTGGAGTACCTCCAGGCTCATCACAAAGTATAATTCTTTGACGGATGTATTCTTCCTATTTATTGTGTCTTCGCTACAATGCAAGTTCCTTGATGATACATTGGTTGTTGCTGTAATCTCAGTATCAAATATCTATTCTAGAACTAGATCTGGCCTATAGTACTTGCTCAATAAATAATGGCTGAATAAATGTATGAATAATCATTTATTCATTCACTCAATCATCAAGCATTCTATCCTCCACCATCTGGGTTAATATCTTGTACATAGAGCCAAAGACACTCAAGGCTCATCTTCCACTCTTGAAAAATTCTTATTGATGAATACCTATATACAATAACTACAATAAAAAAGGGATAAATAAATGCCCAATACCATAGGAATGATATATGTGAGCCACCATGCATGTTCAGGTGAAGTAGACATCATTTCAAATTGAGGTCACCTAGAAAGAAGTCTAGAAGACAGGGTTTTTACCTGAGCCTTGAAAAATGGAAAGGACTTAAAATGGATGAAGGTAAAAGACAGAAGTGGAGGCTTCAGCAAAGTGAAAAAATGCTCTAGAGACACTTATTAGAAACACAAGTTCTCTGGCTCTACTGCTGACCCACTGAATCAGAAACACTGGGAGTGGGGCCCAAAAATCAGGAGCTTCTGACCACAGTAAAGTGTGGGGGCCAAGATATCAGGCCAGAATCTTGATGTAGGCAGCGTCCTCACTACTCTGTTAATGAGGGGTGAGGTCCTGGTCAACTCCCAGTGTCAGTTCCTCCTCCCTGCTCCTCCTGCTCACCCTCCCCTGCTTCATTCCTGGGTGCCTGAAAGAGCCCAGGCTTTGTTCAGGTCTATTCACAGTGGCCCCAGCAAAGGTGACATCCATCAACAGGACATGAGTCTGTCATCTCCTGGGTGACAGTCACACTTCCTACTCTACAGCTGGAAAGGCTGGCAGGGGAGTGTGAAGAGGAGTAGAAAGTCTACTTCCTGGTATCAGAACATATTCAGGGAGTGAAAGCCTTGCGTGGTGGTGTGAGATGGGGCTCCTGCAAAGGCTGCTGTGTGAACTCAGAGCCATGCACCTCCCGGGCCGGGGCTCATCCAGATGTTCCTCTGCCTGACCTCTGCTTTGCGGATCTGTAAACCACATCTTGTGTAAGGATTACCTGAGACAGAGCAATGTGTGCAGGAACTGACTCACTTGTAGGTCACAAAATAAATAGTTATTAGTATTGCAAAGATGAGAGGGCATTAGAGAGGACTGTGCCCGTCAGTAAGCGTGAGGTGACAGCAGGAGAGACCCTGAGAGAGAGCACAGAATGGGAGGCTGGACAGCTCCTGGAGACCTGGGGCCCTGGCTCAAATGCTGATTCTGCCAACTCAGGTCTGAGGAGGGACCTGTGTCCCAGGTGATGCCCATGCTGTCGCACCACCTCTTGAGCAGCAAGGCCATGGATGGTTCCTGAGCAGGTAAACAGCAGAGAAGTGCCCCGAGGATGGTCAACACTAGCATACTTCCATCTCTGCCCTAAGGTTGGCCACATTCGCCCAGCTCAGTTCCCTACAGGAAACCTCAGGATCGTCCCCCACAGTGCTCCCCTGAAACCACTTCAAACTTGAGTCTTAGCAGCTGAGTCAGAAGCCACAAAGCATCCACAGGTGCTAGGTTTGCTAAGTGTCCTATCCTGCCCACACTGTGCCCACTTCACCCACACACTCACCACAGTGCCGTCACCTGCCCAAGTGTACACCTTTCACATGCACAGAAACAAAAAATTCCTCCTGCCTTCCTCTCCCCCACCCAGGCCAATCCTGTGAACATTATCCTTGGGGGCCTACAAAGCAATAATCAAAACGTGCTTCCCTGCTCTAAGAAATAAATGATGTAAACTAAACGAGGTGAAAGTCATACAGTTTGTTAATAAACAAGGTAGAAATGGAAAACTTCAGCAGATGTGAGTGCAGAAGAGATCTTCTGCCATAGGACAACAATGGTAAATCAAGCTCCCTTCAGCTTCTTCACTTAAATTTTTGTTTCTCCTCCTTAGCCAGAAGATATTGGACAAGCACCGATAGTCAACGCCCCGGAAGGCGGCAAGGTCGACTTGGAAGCCTTCAGCCACTTTACAAAAATCATCACACCAGCAATCACCAGAGTGGTGGATTTTGCCAAAAAGTTGCCTATGTTTTGTGAGGTGAGCACACTGTTTTTGCTTCTGCATTATGTTTTCATTAGGTTCCATCCATTTCCAGGAGTACTGGGCATTGTTTACAATTTACTATTAACCAGGAGGACTTAGTCATCTGAAAGCAGTGGCAGATCAGTGCTAACCGACTTTATCTCATGTGTGTGTCCCCACCTGCCCTCCTCTGCCACCGCTCACGCCCATGAGAGCCCCATAAAAGACCCTTCCATGCCTGACTCCAGGCCTCATGGAATAAAATCCTAATAGCTATATTTGAATTTGCTAGCATTAAATCCAATCCCTATGGCAGACCTACAGGCCAGATTTGATTAATCCCATTTTGCAAATGGGGCAAATTATGATCAGAGAGATTAAGTTAATTTATCCAAATGTGATGCCATGGTTTAAACCTAGGTCTATATTCTTTTCACAACATATCCCAGCAAAACAGCTGTGTAGTTTTCTTAATCTTTAAGAATAAGTCCAGTAATCCTCGCAGACCAATGCTGTATCATCACCTTAAATCTTTTATAGTAACAACTCACACTTTCTTGCCCCATCTTCAGTGCAATGTACAGAGCTCACCCACCAAAGGTCACGCAGAAGTTTCCTTGGGGACATTTCCTCCCACGCTTAGCAGTCCTATCATGTGGCAGCAAAGAACACAGGCTCTGCTGTCCACTGTGTGGGTGGGAATCCTAAATAAGATACCTAATGTCCTTAATCCTCAGTGATCTCATCTTTAAAGTAGGAATTGTAATGGTGTCTTGAGCTGTTCGAGGTTCAAATGGGATAATCTATAAACAGTGCTTGGATAGTGCCTGGGTCATAGTGTTCCATGAATTTTGGCTGCCGGTACTGCTGTTATTTCATCTATGACATTCCCAATCTGCCTCTAATTGTCCTTTTTTGAATCAAGTGGGGTTGATTATGTTTTCTGGAGAACTTTTCCCTTGTAAAACTCCATCAGGTGGCAATCTGTTGCTCTTCACACGTTCAAAGGGGACCCTGGAAAGACACCATGCGGAGAGGGTCACACACTGCTGTGAACCTTTTTCCATAATCTACCTGAGTAACGAGTGGTTACAGTCTCAGCTAGAGAGAAGCTGTGAGCAAAAAGTACAGTGAATGCTTAATTTTTTAATGTATTGCAGTAAAAGACACATTGCTATGAATCCCCTTCAAAATACTTCTCGTCACTTTGAACATACTTATTCTATCATTGTCACTTTCTGAAGCAGTTCTGGAAGCCCTCTTTCATGAATATCTTTAGTTGTGCTCTTCTGGCTGCTTCAGTGTCCAAATTAATTCAAAATGTGTGTTTACCTTGCATGGTCATTTTGACTTTGTCAAAGAGTCAGAAATCACATGATGCCAAATCCAGCGAATATGCTGGGTGAGGATGTACCATAGTGTCTTCACAAGCTGCATTACTGTTAGAAGGCACTCAGCAGCAGCACTCGCCGTATTTTTTATCACATCTCATAAAGATACTAATGAAAGAGGACTTGCAGAACTGCTTCAGAAAATGGCAAGAACAATGGAATAAATGTATTCAAAGTGAGGGGGCATATTTTGAGGGAATTAATGCCAACATGTTTTTTATTATGATTTTTTATTTAAATATTTACCGTATATTTGGATCACCCCTATCATAAGTGTGCAGTTCATGAACTCATCACCAGCATCAAGATCCACAAACAGAATATTTCCAGCAGCCCACTGCACCTGACTTTACCCTCAATGGTGGGATATATCATTTAAGTGTCCTTTCACAAAATGACTTGTAATGACCACATAGTATTCCAAAAAGGGGGGCTACCATAATTTAGGTTGCTCTCACTGGTTCAGTAATTCATTTACAATCTTTTACTAATAAGCCATAATGACCATTCTGGCAACTGTGCTCTGCTCACATCACTAATTGCTAAGGATAAATCCTAGATATGGAATTTAAGGACCAAGATGATAGATGATAGATAGATAGATAGATAGATAGATAGATAGATAGATAGAATTTTAAGGCTTTTAATATGCATTGCTGAATTCCCCCAAGGGAGAAAGCATGCTCTCGCATCTCCACACCGATGCTTGTTTCCTCTCTTGCTAACTCTAAGTGTTATCTTTATTTTTTTGTTGAGTTGGCCTTGTTCACCCAGGCCTTTGTATGTTCTGTCTCTGTTTCTATCTCTGTGTCCTTGGCTCCTGTCTTGGTAGTTGAAGAGGAACTCAAATGAGTTCACTGCTTCAAGCTAGCCTGACAGTTACCCAGCAAGCACCCTCCCAATGCCCACCAAATATGTCTTTAAAAAGGTAAAACTTGTATAAATCAACCACTAGAGGATATTTCAGCTGAAGAGGAGGAGGAAGAGGGGGTGAGGGAGGAGACACCATCTCCATCCCCAGTAATCAACACATTGTATTCTTACATCTGTGCTGTAGATGAGGGGTCAACATGGAACTTTCTAAGCATAGCTTCTCTCTCCAAGTTCCCCTTAGAAATGTAAGCCTGCTTCCTGGGGCAGGATTCCATCTCTCTTTCAACCATGATATTTTGTTTACAGAGTAGAGGAGGGTGGCACTTTTAAGGCAGAGATGCATATGTTTCCAGTGTTGAAGGGCGCCAGGCACCTGCCAGCCTATTATAATTTCTTCAAAACCCACAAAGAGTAAGGGACTCTAAAGGGCCCTGAGATAGCTAGACTGGAGTGGCCTGCAGATCCTGCAGGTCCTGGAGCCAGGACTGTCTTGCTGGATGCAGTTTGACATATCTGCTATCAAACTGCGTCACGGTAATTGTTCTGCCAAGATCCCTGCTAACCTGAAACAAAGCTGGTGTGACACCAGGGCTTCACAAGATCTAAAATCACTGCCAGCAAAGCTGCCAAAACCAAACAAGAAACACTCTTCGAATGTTCCATTGTCTTTGCCAGTCAACCTGAGTGATGCTCTCCTAAGGAGGCAAGACTCTGTGGGAGGACCCCCACATCTCTGCCTGTCAGGCCCTCTTGGAACATTCTCACAATGAAAGCGTTGCAGCAGGAGTTCTAAGAGATTATGTGCCCACATGTTAAATTTCATCAGGATCCTACACACTCCTCCTAAAGAAAATGGTGTCTGACCCAACTTTTAAACTATGACAATCCTTTGCAAACACTCAGCTTTCATTTAAGTTTGAACTAATCATCAGTGCTTAGATTTTAAAAAGAAATCTTTTACTTCATTCATAAGAAGACTTAACTTCAAAGGTAGGACCTGCCCAAATTTGCATACTTTGTGACAGATGTAAAATATAAGTGGTTTTATCTGATTAGTAATTTCCATTGCTATTCTATGCCAGTGGTTTCCAAGAGTAGGGTCTGCAAACTCATTTCATCAACATTGCTGGGAACTTGAGAGGAATGCAGAGACTGGAGCTACAGTCTGCATTTAACATGCCTTTGAGTGAGCTTGCGGGGTTGTTTATGAAAATTTAGTCTAAAAACTTAGCCAGGCGTGCTGGCACATGCCTGTAATCCCAGCACTCGGAAGGCTGAGACAGGAGAATCGTTGCAAGTTCGAGACCAGCCTGGGCTACAAAGTGAGCTCAAGGCCAGCCTGAATGGCATAGTGAGACCCTGTCTCAAAAAGACAAGGGCTGGGGATTTAGCTCAGTGGCCTAAGTGCCTACTTGGCAAACACAAGGTCACGAGTTCAATCCCTGGTGCCGCAAAAAAAAAAAAAATTTAGTCACCCATGGTACTTCAAAAGGGTGTGTTTTCTTCTTGTCTTGGCATTGGATTTTGACAGCTCTAGCTTCAGATCCTAGCCTCACCTCCAAAGTATTCCTATGACCTTTGGCATTTACTCCCCATTTCAGTGTCTCAGTTTTCACATCTCTGAATAAAATTAGAAATAAAATATTTACCTCACTGCATTGCTGTAAAGATTAAACAAGGTAATGAATGTAAATCTTGGCATGATGCCTAATTCATCAAACACTTTTATTAACTCAGACCCTTTCAAATGAGTTTGGTAAAAGCATTTAAATTTTCTCCCCCTCTAGAAATTACCTTTCTGTTTTTGCTGAGCAAACATTATTAACGTTACCCCATTATTACAAATCCTAAGTAACAGGGTAAACAAATGAGCTTAAAATGAAGTTAAACTACTAGCAAAAAGATATAATGTATTGAGTAATTCTGGTGTCTGAGTTACTGAGCAGAACATAACCTTAGGAACCATGAAATCTGAATTCTGGTCTCACCTCTGCTCTTGGGCAAAGCTTTTCTATCTGTGGGCCTTGTAGATAACACACATCTGTCAGCAACTTTCTAGTTTTCTGCTTTGGGTGAGACTCAAGGAGTAAAGTCTTAAGAGGTCCAGTTGTGAGCTAAGTAGTAAAGTCTTCTGCTAACTATCACAGACAGAAGACACTCCCCCTCAAAAAAAATGGTGACTTTAGCATAAACTCTGCTCTCTGGTAGTTATTAGGTGAAATTATAATTTTAAAAACCCCAACATAAGAAGTTATTAATAAAGTTCCACACATGACTATAATACCAGTTTAAGGCCTAGATCTGTCATAAAAGAAATGCAAACTACTGAGATCAAAGTTGCCTGGTATACAAAAACTACTTGTAGCCCGGTATGGTGGTACACACCTATAATCCCAGCACTTGGGAAGCTGAGGCAGGAGGATTGTCATGCTCATAGTGAGGCTACATAGTGAGTTCAAGGCCAGCCTGGACTAGAAAGAGACCCTATCTCAAAAAAAAAAAAAAAAAAAAAACTACTTGTAGAAAGTTTGCCACAATGTAAAGACCATGAGCTCAAAGAATGCAGGACAAATACTGGTTCCATTGTTTTTGGGATACTACACTGCCTGTTGTTTCTGACTGGCAGTTGTCCTCTTGTTCTTTGCTGATGTGGGCTATTTCTTTTCAGCTGCCATGTGAAGACCAGATAATCCTCCTCAAAGGCTGCTGCATGGAGATCATGTCCCTTCGAGCTGCTGTGCGCTATGACCCAGAAAGTGAGACTTTAACCTTGAATGGGGAAATGGCAGTGACACGGGGCCAACTGAAAAATGGGGGTCTTGGGGTTGTGTCAGATGCCATCTTTGACCTGGGCATGTCTCTGTCGTCTTTCAACCTGGATGACACAGAAGTAGCCCTGCTTCAAGCTGTCCTGCTAATGTCTTCAGGTGAGTGAGCCTAGACTCATTATAGATATGAAAAGAGCTTTTAGTTATCTGGTGCTAATTCAAGTCACTTGATGAGTTTTCAATCTCCCGTTAGCTTTATTGTCCTTCACTGAGAAACTAGGGGTTTGCCAGTGGCCTGGGAACTGAAGAATGCAGATGTCTGATGCTTCCTGCAGTTTCCCAGAGTGGTGGAAAGGAAACAAAGGAGATATCTGAAAGACACTATGAAATGATGCACTTTCATTAGGAATTACCCAGCCTGATAGCCAAAAAATATTTGGCCAACCCTGCCTCTTCCTTATGTATACAAAAAAATATGGATGTGAGTGACCACACTTTTTGAAAAGTTGTATGTGTGGAACCATGTGTGAAAGCTAGAATTTGCTCATGGTTCAGCTACAACTTGAGTTTCAGGTATGTAGCACAGCAACCCAAAACTTACAGACTTAGAACATCCAAGATGGCAGAGACATCAAGCACAGCTTCAGACCTCTCTGTTCATGGCCTTCCCTCAGGTGGGGTACGTGACTGTCTTACATGACTGTTGAACTCCAAGAAGGAGAGGCACAAGCACACAAAAGCAGAAGTTGCAAATCCTATTCTGTAGTCACACGGTGTTATACCAGCCCTAGTGCCAGCCCTGACCCAACAGTCTACTCTGGACGAGAGTACTACAACAGCAAGGAACATGCAGCCCTCTGTAACCCACAATAGCTCACTCCCACAACCTCTGGTTCCACAGTGAGAGGGAGACAATACTGCTGACAGTTTTGTTCAGAGATTTCTGGCTTTTGAGTAGACAGCAGTTTCAGATCTAGCCTCTGCATTTCCAGAGCTCCTTGACTTTAGGCGGGCTCCAGCCCTTGTCTGTAACTCCCTGCTTAGCTTATCCACATTTACCTCTGGGCTGTTTATCTTTTGAAGGCAGAGATGTATCTTAACTGTATACCTAGCACCTGAGCTACTTACTGTTCAGCAGAATTCAAGAAATGTCTATTGGATAAATGGCTGAATATGTGGGCAAAATATCAATCACAAGTATAGTGAGAATCCTTTAGGCAGTTGAAGATTTCTAGTTAACTCAGTAGAATTCCTTTTTTATTTTTAGCTTGACTTTAAGTTTGCTTCCTACAGGAAGTTCAGATGTGTCAGAATTTTGAAAAACGAATTATTTTTATTATGGAAAATTTCAAGTATAAGTAAACGGAATAACATAATAAGCTCTGTACAGACTGTGGCAGACAGACCCAGGGGCCCCTGTGTTCACACCACTGTGTCATCCCCTCCCCTTGTGCATTTATAGAATCTGGGATTTGCTTTTAACCAATAGACTATGGCAACTCTGATGCCACCTCCGGTGACTGTTATGCAACAGAAGAGTCTTGCTAGCAGACTTGCTGTACAGACTCACCTTTCTGGCTCCATGAGGCAGGTGGCCAGTGCAAGGAAAGTTCAGGTGACAGGAAAGTGCAGCGGCCTCGAGAGCCGAGGCAGCCCACTGTACAGCCAGTGAGTGGCCACAGCTCTCAGCCCTTCAGTGGACCATGCTGTTAGCAAGGAAATAAGACTTAGGGCCTATCTTAAGACACCCTGCAAGACCTAGCCTTTATGTGCTTTGGTGACCTTTAAAATAAAGGAACTGAACTACATATGGGGAAATTATATTCATGGAAGTACTCAGGTAACTTTTTAGCTGAGATTTTAATGAACAAAAACAGTTTTAAATAACACTGAATCACACAGAGAGCGCGCTATTCTGCAATTTCTGGTTGTGTCTCAAGGCAAAAAGAGTTGGTATGGTACTAGTCTGACTTTAACTCCTCTGTTATACTTGCCATCTCCCTTTTTAATAGCGAGATAGTGATCTTAGGCACAAAACCATCACAAGAACCTTTTGTTTTAATAAACAGGTTTATATTATTTAATAAGGGTTTTGTTATGCATCAATATTTTGTGATTATCTTCTGTTTATGACAAATGGAGTTTTGTTCCTGAATAATGTTTCCCTGTAGTGAGTCAGATGATTAAGTAAATGATCTAAGTGAAGGGAGCAGGTGGTGATGGCAAACACTCTAAGCGTGGTGCCAAACGCCATCAAGCACCTAACTAAATGATTCCTCTCAAGTCTGCTTTTGTGAAACTGTCACTGCCTGACAGTCATAGGACATGTTTTATAACTTTAAAATGTTCCCCATTTAACTTTAAAATGTTCCCCCATGGACTGCTAGATCCAGAAAAAATATAAGATGTTGTACATTTGGTAAATGATATCTACATATCAGAGTCTCAATGCTCCAATTCCCCCTTAGCCACATCTCCTAAGTCCCAGGGTGTATTTGACATTTCAGTTGCAAGAGTGCTATTGCTGGGTTCCATGACCAGACAGAGAAACAGAAAGCAAAAATGGAAAAGACCCCAAGACATTTCTTTGAGAACTTTTGCCTTAAGGACTTACAGGAAAAAAAAAGTCTTTGGCTCTTAAAACATTTCCCTCTCTATAACTTTTTAGTATGATTTGAGCATCATTAATGTCATTTCTTTCTATATCATTTATGTGACCATCTTATTTTTATCTTTCATCAAAGAATAGAGTTTTGATGCCACAAAACCCAAGCTATGTTTTCTCTTTGAAGAGAGATATCCAAAGCAATATTATGTTGATTTTCTTCTTAGATCAAAAGTTGGAGGATTTTGGAAAGTTTTGGGGATTTTTTATTTATTTTGTTGTTGTTTCTTGAGAATGACTCGCTATGTAGTTCAGGGTCGAACTCACAGTGATCGAACTCACAGGCATCGAACTCACAGTGATCCTTCTGCCTTGGCAGTGCTAGAATTACAGACTTGCATCACCATGCCCAGCTGAAGAAATTTCTTACACACTCAAAGAAAACAGGCAGGAGAGGGGGACAGGAAGAGAGCAGATCCATAGAGCAACATTGCCACATATAAAAGCAAACAAAATTAAAATACACAGCTTGCTATTTGAGCCAAACAGAGAATTCCAGAAACCCAAATAGTTTGTTTCATCTTAGAGTGATGCATGAGCTATAGTCTTGTTCCTTCCTTTCAGATGAAGGAGAACTGTTTAGCAACTGGCCTCTAAGGTACAGATTCACCCTGTTTTAGTCGCTTTCCTCATCACTGGCACAAAATACCTGACAGTCAAAAACTTAAAGGAAGAGTGTGATTCCTTTTGGCTCACATTTCAGAAGTTTCGATCCTTCTGCGGCTGGCAGCAGAGTGGAAGGGCCTAGACTGAGGAAAGCTGCTCACTTCATGCCAGCCAGGAAGCAGAGAGAGAGAAGTGAGAACCCAAGAAGGGAGATACATCTTTCTTTCCAGGCCATGCCCTCAGTGACTCACAGCTACAGTGCCTCGTGACTCAGTCACTTCCAAAAGCCCCACCTCTCAGTGCATGTGGTTCTCAAGGGAAATCTAGATATCAACCAGAACAGCTCCAAAGCACAAAAGCGGTAAGATGCACAATTTGGATATGCCAAAAAGACACCAAAAAGCACTTCCTGTAAGTGAAAAGGTGAAAATACAAGAAGCTATTTTGAGAGGGAGAGAAAGCACATTCACATAGCTTTTATTACAGTATATTGTTATAATTATTGTCTATCATTATTACTGTTAATCTCTTCCTGTGCCTAATATATAAATTTAACTTTGTCAAAAGTGTGTATGCATGTCCTGAGGTTCTGTATCTGCAGATTTAACCAACCCCAGATTGAAAATATCCAAGGGGAAAAAGTGTCTATTCTGAACATGTGCACACTTTTTTCTTGTCATTAATTCCCAAGCCATACAGCATAGCAGCTATTTACATAGCATTTACATTGCGTTAGGTATTATACTCTCAGGTGATTAAAGGGTATAGATAGATATGCCTAGGTCATGTGTAAATACTGTGCCATCTTATAATGAGGAACTTGAGCATCCTCAGATTTTTGTATCTGCAGGGGTCCTCAGACCAGGGACAGAGCAACTGTAGCTCTAACATTCAGTACTACCTGCAGTTCCAGGCATCCAGGGAAGGTCTTAGAGCATATCCACCATAGGTAGGCGGGTCCCAATGAATAAAGGAAGGAAACGAGTGTGTCACTGCAGCCCAGAAAACAACTTAGATGTTGTGTTTGTCTTCAAGGAAATCCCTTCCTGTCTCTCATTCCTGCCCCGCCCTGGGCAAATACGATGCTCTAGTCTCTTCTTGTATCTCCCCCTCTCTGTGTTTTCATGTTTGTCCTCTTCTCTCCTCTCCTCTCCTGGGAGAGGAAACTCATCATATTTTTCTCTGATCTATGTTACCCTGGAAGGGGGTCATTCCCTTTCACATCTATGGAGGTGATTTGCCTAAACTACAAGTATTTTTCTGATCAAAGCACTGCCACTCCCCTGTCCCTTGGCCCCTGGCACCCCAGAATTCACACATATGCATGCTCATTCCTAGGAGATGAAAAGGCCCTACATCTGCCTGTCTCCCACTGAAGGACTGGATTGGACCAAGCAGCCTTCTCCTTTCCACCTCTGAATTAATATTCATCTTCTTCCTTCCCCTTAGATCGCCCAGGGCTTGCCTGTGTTGAGAGAATAGAGAAATACCAAGATAGTTTCTTGCTGGCTTTTGAACACTATATCAATTACCGAAAGCATCATGTGACACACTTTTGGCCAAAACTCCTGATGAAGGTGACAGATCTGAGGATGATCGGAGCCTGCCATGCCAGCCGCTTCCTGCACATGAAGGTGGAATGCCCCACAGAACTCTTCCCCCCTTTGTTCTTGGAAGTATTCGAGGATTAGACTGACTGGATTCATTCTCATAATTCCTACAGCACTACTGGGTGTCATTTCATTCCATTGCCTAGCTCTTTTGTGTTTGTTTCTTTGTCTCTGTGTTGGGAGGGCTCATTTGGGGGTAAAAGGAGGTATCTTTGGCAAAGACATGGATGAAATTGCCCCTTGAATGCGGGTACTTGTAACTATTGCATTTTGTTCCCCAGTTCTTTGATGTGAATGCTTTGAAGGTTTTACAGTTGTGGAGGTGGGGTGAGAGACAATCATTAATTCACCAGCATCAAGCCATCACCAGCTCCCACCTGTCCCTGGTCAAGATTTGCGCAAGCCAAATGGCACACAGAAGACTAAGGAAGCCTTAAAGCCAAGATAATACAGTCATCTTGATCCAATCTGATTTTTTCAGGGCTCAAGTTAGCAAAACACAGAGCACCTTTGGCTAGATGTGATTTTCAGCATTTTAGGGAAAGATTTGAACAAATTTTCATCTATTCATCTGTTTTTAGCCCTTGTTCTCACCTAGCAGGTTCACTTGGAATGGGAAGAAATAATCATGTGCTAACAAGTCACTTAGCCATTCAATATCATTCTGTGACTTTTTGATTTAATTTTAGTGATACAAGCGTATGTCAAAGATGTGCAGGTATCTGACAGATTGAGGCCACAAGAAAAATAATTTTCTTGAGTCACCATAAAGAAATTAGAAAGATTCACCAAAGTCAGTGACTCTGCGGTTTCCAAAAATTCATATAGTATAACCGTGAGGTAAAAAAGGCTTCTTTACAATTTTGGCTCACAGAAACATTCCCACAGAAATCAAACCTATTTACAGGGTGTCATCACTTTTCAATGGCATCTGATCTGTCATCTCCAAGCTCCTGAAGTTATTTCTCCTGGCTGCATCTTTGCTGAGCTGACAACAGATTTCCCTGTGGATGGTATCTTCTAATCAAGGAGAGAGAAACAAGCTGAAATTTGAGTTTTATTTGGAGGAATTCTGAGGCAAGATTAGTGCGTTCATTCTGAATTGAAACACAGTATTTGTGTACTGATTGCTTGAGGATGCTTTCTTCTGGTCTTAGAACTTCAAGCTCTTTGCTTTGCTCACACATATTTTCTAGTTCCCCGTTCCCTCTGACTCTGAGGCACCACACAGCTTGACACTCTCCATCATCAGTTCCACCGCTGCTCCTCCGGTCCCTTCCACAGCTTTCCCCGGCAGACACTCAGCAGAAAACTCCTGAAGACTGTGTGAGGGAACACGCTCTCACCTTCCCTGCCCAAGCTGCCATCCTACTGCCCCACCAACCAACATGGAGGAACTGTCCCAAAAAAACAGTGGTGACACCTCATCACTTCAGCTTCAGAAAATGGGCAAAGAGTGCGCCCATGCAATTGAATGTACCTCATTCCTCACTGGCATAGTAGATGTAAACTATTCCTTTGCCTGCCTTTTACTGCCTTATCATAGAAATACTGGGGAAAATAAGCCATATCACTGGGATTTACCTGAAAGCAAAGGAATGAAAGTCACTGTGAAAACCAAGTTGACTAATTTCATTTTAGGTTTGTGAAGCGTAATTGGCCTAGAAGTCAGGCCACCTGACTTCCAGTGCATACTCAGCTGGCTGGTCGATTCAGGACTTTGAGTCTTGGTTTTCTTCTCTACTGAGCAAATCAAGATCTCCAAAGCCCATCTCCCCCTCAACACTGTATAAATTGGGAGGGGAGGGGAGGGGCTGGTTCTTTTGGATGGTTTCTTTCATATTCAAATTTCTAGCTGAATTACAAAAAGCATAGCCTGTTAGCAGTTAAGGAATATATATTTGATACTGATTCAAAATAAGAATTTGATATAATACTAGTCAACTACTTAGAGGAAGTAGTGTGCCCTTGGGAGAAGGAAAGGAACAGTACCGAAAATACCAAAAATGATTGGAAATAATTGGGGTGGGAGGTGATGTTCTAACGCAATTACACTAACTTCTGGGAAAAGGAAACAAGACTATCGCTATGGAACATGTTGATGAAAGATAGGAAGTGGGTGAAAAGAAATGTATAATCGTGAAATTCCTAAGCACGTTACCTACTTGGCACTGTCTCCAGACAGCTGTTCTGGGTTTCTGTCCTCTCCATGCAGACTCCAGCCAGTCTCATTGCTTACTTACTCTGATAGCACCTTGGCCCCCCTGTTGCCTCACCTTGGGGGGCCCTCTCTGAAAGAACACTCAGCCATCTCTAGCTCAAGGGGATTGAGGAGTTTCTTGACATGGGCAAGTTTTCCTTCCTAAAGGAATGAGAGGAAGACAAGCAGGCAGGGTACTGGACAGGCTCACAGGTGCTGGCATCAAGGTCAGAATGCTTTGGGGAAGTGACCTCAACTAGGCATTGGCCAAATGGTAACATATCTATAGCCATCTGGCAATCCCCAGGCAAAGGAATGTGTGATCCTCGGCTCCTTAAATGATTGCCTTGCACAGCCAAAGCACTCTTCTAGAAGTTTATTGAAGGCTGAACACCTTATGCTGATAGAACCAGCCTCAGAGTGCTTCTGGTTCAAAGGCAAAGCTTCCGGGACTCAAAGGATCGTGCCCCTAGCGATGAGAGCAACTAACCTCATTCCGTGTGAAACTGACAGAGGTACTTAGTGCATCTCAAGACTCCGTCTAGTAAAATTTGATTGTTAGGACTTTGCTCCTGATTTTCTTTTTAACCTTTTTTCTTATGTTGTCCAGATGTCCAAATCAAGTGTGGATCTGATGGAAAGAGTCTTCACCCCTCCCTGCACATGGGGAGACATTCCAGTAGAGGAGAATGCACCCACGCTCCTGGGGTTCTCACTTATAAATCTCTCCCTCTTAGGGATCAGAAAGGGTGGGTGCACACACCATGCGCTCTTACATACCTGTGTATGCGCGTGTGTATAAACCTTCAAGTGTACTTTGCTCTTCGGTTTAGACATGCAGTTCTTCCAGATCAGTGAAAACAGTAAGCGGTTTCCTTCTTTATGATTCTGCTCAAAACACCACGTGCTGCCTCAGAGCTTCTAGTCCAACGAGCTTCAGTCCTCAATGACGCATTTGACGTGTTAATGCCCAGCCCAGCGATGCCCCTCACTTGTTCCCCAAGGGACACCACCTCAGCCTGCAATGCCACCATCAGGAGGACTGCCAGGCCCTGCTCCGCTCCAGCAACACCATTCTCCATCCTCACCGTTCTTTGCAAACAGGTGTACAAGCCTCGGTCCCCCAACACTAAGTCCGCCACCCTGACTCAGCCTCCGTGGAATTGCTGAGCACCCTCAAAGCATGTCATCGTCAGTGATACATTTTTATTCTATGGAACTCTAACCTATCTGTGTCATATTGACCTTTTGCTGCATGAGTCCTAAATTATGAAGTCGGTCTTATGGTTTTTGAAATGTAGCCAGCATTTGTAAGGCTAAACCTTTTACATGAACTTAATTTATGTGACTAACCAAAAGTCACAGTCCTCCTCAAAAGGAGAGTAAGGACAGACATTTGAATCTCTTTGCCCTCTTCGATGGCCATGGCATCAGGTTCTAAAATAAGCTCGTAATTTTTCCTGTTATTTTAATAATATGGAAATATTAGCATAGTGTTTCTTTTGATAGTGATAGATGGTAATCCATATTTAAATTTTATAGAAAAATTTTATTGTACTGTGATGTAGATATTTATTATCCAGGTAAGGATTTGCCCAGTGTGTATTTTTTACAATTGAAACATTTTACTTTAATCTTTAAAAAAAAAAAAAAGACATTAAAACACACACAAAAAAAAACAGACTAGGGAGAAAAAAAGGTTTGGCCTTATCACAGAATTTTTACTGTGCTGTATAAATGTTTGCAAATGCAAAACGTGTGCATTTCTAGTGTGTTTCCACATTAATTAATGCCGCCTTCCAGAGCAATATCGTGCAGGTAAAACGCTGTTTGTGGCTTTCTGTTGCACAGTTAAAGCTGACCCACCTTATGCATAAGACAATCAAATACCAATCTGTCCTCCTTAGGAGGGAGGCAGTCCTCGTGTAAATTATGGAGTACAATGTGAGGCGAAAGAAGACATTTTACACACGCATTGATATGAAATGATCAGGGCATGAATGAGCTGGCGGGACTTTGTACCATTTCTTTCTTTTGATTCTTCCTATGGACTTGGCATCATTAATTTGATCACAGCCAAATTAGTGCTCCATGCTTTCCACAGAGAAAACACCTTTCTTTCTATACTGTTTTCATGCCCTGAAGATCAGAAAAATGCTACCGAAAAGAAGATTTACAGTCATTGGAAGATTTATGTTTTGCAAACAGTGTTAAGTGATATTGCTAGATTGGTAATATTTTTTTCAGCCTAAAACTCTGTTGAAATCTGTGATCAAAATGTTTTAAACTATTCAAAAAGAAAATTTGTATATTTGGGAAAAAATGAATTTTTACATAGCTTTTGTATGCAGATATCAAATTGTAATTATGAATATAGTGGGCGTAGATAAACTCATAAGCTTAAATTCTAAAAAAGAAGAAAAAAAGAAAAAGCTTATAATGGATATACGTTCCTGTCTCTTTCTTTAAATATCATTACTTTCTAAGTAGCACAAAATTGCCTGTTCTCCTCACCTCTGTGCTGCAGGGTGAGGCGGGGCGACAGAGATGTTCTGCTTCATAAGCATCCACTGGAACAAGCACATTTACATAGCAGAGGAGAAAAGGAGGGAAAGGTTTCTGACAGTAACCTCTTTGGAAGGGGCTACAGAGACGGATGGAGAAAAGAGGTTTTTGAAGCTCAAGGAATATAGTCATTTTCTTATCTCAAAATGTTCCATAATGTTATTAGTGGAATTATACAGACAGTAGCTACCAAAATTTATCACAGTCCCATCAACAGGCACAAGTTCTGTTGTTCAAAATAAAGAAAAACAGTATAACTACTAAAATGTAGGGTGCTACAAATCTCAAGAGAATCCACAGGCTACTCGATGCAAATGTACCATGTGATACTCTTTAAAGACAGGTCACTAACATCAGACAACAGCAAACTGATAACGAAGTGTATCTGTAAAATATAGACTGGAAGT
>RJWT010004471.1:0-33294 GCA_004365215.1 Cuniculus paca
GAATATGGGTAGCCTGTAAAAGATGGCCAAATAAAGGCATGGAATATCTCTCTGACTTCTCAAACCCTTTCTCCCAAACCACATACATGCTCAGCCTATACACTGACTACCAGCACTCCCTACCACTCATTCCTTGGAAATGTGATGGTGATGCCACCTCCACTTGTATTCAGTGGTGCCACTTTTGTCACCCCTTAGGACCCTTCTCAAACATGACGTTCTCTGGGAAGCCTGCTGGGACATCCCAGCCAGGAGTTCCATAGCTTGTTCTGGGGGTATTGCTACCCAAGAGTGATGGCGTAGGTCTCTTAGAGATGGTGGCTTGTTTATGATGTGGTGACAATGACAACCCTCATCAAGACGCTGTCTTGAGGACAATGTGCATGATCACATGGAAAGTGCTTGGGTGACAATAGTTGATTAAAATGCTCCAAGCATTTCATCCCATCCCTGTATCTCAGTGAGTCATCTCAGTTCTCAGAGAATGACATTTGGATGATAGTGGAGCTGTCTCTCAAAGGGGAATGACCTGTCCAAGGTCACAGGAAGAGGAAGTGGCAGCAGCCAGGATTCCTTCCAGCTATCTTTGGGGTGCCATCTGTCACCTCCATTGCAGAATCTACTCCTGGACCAGGGGGACCTGAGAATGTACAGTATGCTTCCATTTTCAGACTGCCTGTGTGACCAGAGGGAGATTTTGTGACAGCCCCCTTAACACCCTTCCTGCCCTAAACACATTACAAACAGTGTTGCAGCCATGAATCTCAAATGAGTGCATAATGATCAGCTCTGGCTACAAAGGTGTGAGTGGGTTCACCAGCAAGTGACAATATTAGGAAATTCACCCCCTCAAGAAGACATACTCACATGACCTAAGGAACCGAGGACCAGATAGAACTGACTAAAGGGTATGGGAAGGCCGCCAGCAGAGGATAACTGCACGGCATGCATAGATGCTGTCACTGATTGTAGAATGATGGGGTCGGGGGCAAAGGAGCACTCCTACCGACCTCTGTGCCTGTAAATGAATGCCAGCCTCATTTCTAAAGCCAGAGCCCACCCACCCAGCCACCTACAGGGATCTCAGCTCTACCGAGGGGCTGCTGGATCCCTTTGTGAACTTGAGAAGGTTGATTTTGGCATTCTTGTCTGGGGGAGGTGTGAGCTCAGTTTCGGGATGAATGGCCCATGTTAACTTATATTGGAATCCACATGAAATTCTTTATTACATATCCCCTTAGTTGGCATTTAATGAGGCATGAGTTGGATCTGGGAACCAAGTAAAACAACCTCTAGCACTCCGGCTCAGGTCTATATTGAGGGACTGTGACAGGATAGTACTAAACACTGTATAAATATGCATAATGAGACTGAAAGTCTATCAATTCTGTTCATACCCAGGCATCTCTTGATTCTTCAGGCAGCTCTGTGTGTTATACACTAGTTGTACAAGCAAGTTAATATGCAGAGTTAACAACTCACTGTAGACTAGCAGAATTTCCATATCCAGGACTTCCATTAGCCATCATTCCACCACCATCTGTCCTGTGATAAATGACATCCAGAGGAAAACAGGAGCAAAGGGCGGTCTTGAGGACATGTGGAAGGTCAAGGGACAACCGTGTCCAACCCAGCCCTGCCCTCAGTGCCCAGAGAAATACAGGCCCCAGCCTGACAGAGTCACTAAGCATCCTGCCAACCTCCTGCCATCCAGTGGCTCAGGTTCCCTGCCTGGTGTTGCTCTGATTTGAATATGGTTTGTCCCTTCTGCAAGCCCTTTGAAATTTGTTTGCCATTGTAGCGCTGTTAGGAGATGGGGCCTCTAAGCAGTGATTAAGACTAAGTCAGTGAGAGTAACTGATGCCCCTCTCTTGGGGGTGGGTTAATTCTTGCCAGATTCCATTAGTTACTGGAGAGCAGGTTGCTGTAAAGCAAGGCCATCCGTCACATTTTGCCTCTTCTACACAGGCCTGCTGGTTCTTCTTCTCTGTTGCCCTCTGATGCAGCTCTAGGCCCTCACCAGATGTGGCTGTCTAATCTTGGACTTACAGTGTCCAACACCATCAGCTAAATAAGCCTCTATCTGGTGAAAATGGCACAGTGTTTGGAACTCTACAGTGACGGAAAGGTGCTGATTGGCTTCCATCCCCTTGGGGAGCCTACCTCTGGAAGGAATGTTGGGGGCCTATCAGAGTGATCTGTGTTTGCCAAAGGTCTGATGTTGCACCAATTCTCTTACTTACATGTACTGAATTTCTTTTTGCCAAATATTTGCATGAACTCTTTGTGGAGCTGCACAATTGTCATGTGAGGACAAGGCAGAGATTCTCATCTCCACTAGGGAAGGTAACCTACCTCACATCCTAAAACCAATCACGGATGCAGTGTTGGAACTCAAAAGGTCAAGTCCTTCCTGCATCTATGGCCAGACCCAGTGGCTTCCCTGACTGCTCTATTCAGTTTGCATCTACTTATGAATACTACTGACCGCCTCTGGCCTCCAGGAGGGCACACAGGAGCCAGGAATAAGGTTTGCTGCTCTGTTGATGTGGTGAAGGCTTTACTCCCCAAACCTCCTAATAAAATTCTTCCCCAGGGGCTCAGGTGGCTTGCATATAGAGCCTAAGGACCAGCAGCAGGGTAGGGGATATCTTTACCCCTAGCTGATGGGATACCTCTCTCTCACCTCCAAGTTGCTCTTCTCTAAACACAGAGTTGAGAAATAACACTCCAGAAAGCCAAAATGAGACATCCTACTTCCTTCCCCTTGGAGCTGGGATGCAAACATCTGAAGAACACTGCCAGCCCTGCACCTGAATTCCCTGCATTGCCATGGCTGGAACAGGACCTGCTCTGGGCAGGTATTGATGTCCATCAGAGCTTTTCCATGGGACCAGAGTCACATGGACATTCCCTCCAAGGTCTCACCAATAAGTGCACACCAGGAAACGGTGCAGTGATTGTCATAGGCCATAGCCAATCACAAAACACCATCCCCACCCACCCACCACCACTCTCCCTCTTTCACCACCCCTGAGGAAGTGTGTATAGAAGTCCCCTCTCCAGCTGCTGAGACTCGAGAGTGCCACAGGATATAGATAGCACAGACCAGCTTCTAGGGACTCGAAGGAGCAGGTATCCTCAGCCGAGTTTAGAGGGACATGAATGTGCCCATCTAGAAAGGGCCAGTTAACTACTCCAGGCAGGCAGAGACCACTGACTCGCCTCTCTTGTCTGCCACATCTGGGCTTGGGGGAGGGAGAAAAGCCAGATGTCTCAAAAGCAGTTTTCTTCATTCTTTATAAAAGAAAACAATGTATTGTGGTCAAGTGCAAATGTGTGCATGTTCAAAGCATATGTTCATGGTGTTTGAAGGATGCCACATCCTCTATGATGACACTCGGGACCATAAATCACACTTCCAGCATGAAAGATAAAGGATGAGACACTCACTCTCCAACCAATGCCTTGTCCTCCTTGCTCTTCTTTCCTCTCCTCTTTTCTCCTCTGTCATGGTCCCCACACTGTCTCTATGTCCCTTTCTAAAATGCATCACCATAGAATGTTTCCAACAGAGTACAGCAGTCCCCACTTATCCCCAGGAGATGTGTTCCAAGGCCCTCCAGGGACGCTTGAAACCAAGGATAATACCTTCCCCTGTGACTACTACATACCTTCCCCCGTGTCTATCACATTTTTTTCTCTACATACACACCACTGGTGAAGTTAACTTATAAATTAGGCACAATAAGATTAACAGCAAAGACCAATAATAAAATGGGATAATTAAAATATTATAACAAAATTATGTGAATGTGGTCTTTCTCATTCTCTCTTTCAAAATACCTTATTGTGCTATTGTACTCGCACATGAGAAACTGTGCTTGACGCCAGGACAGTCTGATACCTTAGACTCTTGGGTAAAGTAAGTGACTAGGGGAGGGCAGCATATACAGTGTGGATGCCTCAGACAGAGGGTGTTCAGGTCCTAGGTAAGTCTGAGATGGGCATCTCAAGATTTCATTGCACCACTAAGAATGGTGCACAGTTTAAAGCCTATGAGGGGTTCTTTCTGGAAACTTTTATTTAATATTTTCAGATTCAATTGATCACAGGTAACTGGAACTGTGGGCAGTAAACCCACAAATAAGAGGATGACTTCACTTGAATTTCAATCCCAGCTCAGCCACCATGAACGTGACTTACAGAGCACCCTGCTCTTCATCTGCAAGGGAAAACATTAAGTACCACCTATGGCACATGTTTTCTGGATCATTCCCTGGAAAGAGCTGCTCTATGGGGACCTTACTAACCATTTATTCATGCCGGATACTATTCTAGAATGAAGCAGCCTCTTCAAACCTTCGTGGTCATGAGAAAATGCATTGAGAACTGGCTGTGATGTCACTACCCACATCCCACCAACCGCCATTTAAGACCCGGAAGTGGTTCTCATTGCCCAGAGGACAGAGGCTCCAAGGGCTGGAGGAGACAGGGAGCCATACCCCAGAAAGTCACCTGATTTCTCTCCCAGCCCCTTTTCCCATCAACTTTCTTCTGCCTGGCTGTGCTCTGGCTGATGAGGATGTTCATCATCTGCCTCCTCCCAGCATCCTGCTTCCTGTGTTCTGACCTGGGCTCCCTAAGCAGCCTGTGCTCTCAGCCCTTCCAGGCACCTTAGCTTATCTGTCAGTCCACCACTCAGCTTTCCTTGCTACTGGCGAGGCTGCATGATTGCAGCAACTTCCATTCCAGGAGAGCTGGAGTTCCTCTGCCCTTGCTTCTACTTACCTGACACACAGTAGGTCCTTGGAGAATCCTTTGGTGGAAATGATACCTGGTGGTTACTCTTGAGACTTTTTAGTATATGCTGCAGGTCTCCCTCAACTGGGGGAAGAGTTCTGTGAGCAGAGTCCCAGATCAGGAAGCATGTGCCGAGGACCCAGCATTGGGAGTTACCTCCCTGGCACAAGAGTCCCTGCACCACCACCCACGTGCAGTCCTTGAACTTGGGCTGAACCCTGCTCGCAGCATCATCCTGGGAAAAGCAACTGCATTTGCATTGATTCTCCTGCAGCCCTTCTCTTTAGGGCCATATATTGTTCCTTCTTGACGCAAGGCCTGGGGAGCCATAGCAAACCCCTTGCCTGCTATGGAAATACAGGCTCCTCGAAGGATATTTATTGGCCTGCAGAAAAGATGTGGGGGAATTTTGCTCTCTAGGTGAGTGATAAAAAAGAGCAGCTAGCGGATGTGTTCACCAGCTTATTTACCACAAATCTCTTATTTATGGCCTCACAACCTTCTGATGGCCTCCCCCGCCCCACGCAGCCTCCCCCACACCTGCTTTTCTTCCCAGATGGAGAAAGTGCTGAGCAGAGGACTCTTTGTCCAAGCTTCCTGCCTACTTCCAGTTTCCACAGTTGGCACAGGACCCACTGATTTTGCTGGGACTGGTAGGGGGTGCTGAGATCTGGGACAAGAATCTCTTGCTGTGAAGTGGGTTGGGCTGATGTGGCCTGGCATGTGGTGTTTGTGATGTAGCCCACAGTAACACCCATGGTTCCCAGTATGGTGGATGGTGCCTCTTTCTCTAGCAACCCCCCAAAACAGAGCATCTCCTGCCAGTCACTGCCTGTGTTGGGCACATTGTACTCAGTTATACTCAGCTGATTCTCTTAGCAACCCCTTCAGGGTTGTAACATGTCCCCAAACCAAACTCATCAGACTCCAGAGGCCCCGCTTTCTCCACTTCTCAGGAAGTGGAATTATGCCATCACCCAGACTCCTAGCTGGGTGGCCCTGGGGGAGTTCCCACAACAGAAAGCCCCAATTTTGTTGATGGCACCTTCTCCCCATTTGTCCCCTTATCCCCTGGGCCACATGCTTGTCTGGACCCTTCCCAGCCCAGCCCCATCATCCAGACTGCCATTGAACTTCTACCCTCTGATGTTGAGCTCCTGATCCTTTTTTCTCTTGAGTCACCAAGAGGCTATTCCAAACACACACTAGCTGGATCTTGCCCCTGCTGAGTTATTTAAAATGGATCCCTGTTACCCAGGCAAGAATATCTAAATTTTTTCTGAAAGTTGGAAAACCATCTTGGTTGCACAGGCTGTCCTTGATATCAGCCTTCTCTGATCCCCAAGGTCCAGCCCTACTGGGTCCCATGTGGCCCTCTGCTCCCACTTTGCCTGTCTGTCCTACCTCATCTGTGGTCCTTCTTCCTGAATACCTCCCTCCTTCCTCCCCATGACCTCCCACTTGGACATCAAGGATCATTCCCAAGGTCACCTCATTCAGAAGACTTCCAAGCCAACTTCCTGAAGTATGGGTGAGGTATTCGTATTATAGCCTGGAGGCTGCCATAAAACACATTCCTTAAAAATAACAGTTTTTCCTTCTTGCCGTGCTGGAAGACATGAGTCTGAAATCTAGATGCTGGCCATGTTGGGTCCTCCTAAGAGATGTGGGAGTGCATCCATGCCAGGCTTTTCTCCATGCTTCTAGTGACTGCTGGCATTCCTTGGCTTGGAAACACATCGTTCCAATGTGTACCCCTGTCTTCACCCATTCATTGTCTCCCTTTGGCTGTGTCTTCTTCCTTCTGTCTCTTATAAAGACTTTGATCATTGGATTTAGGACCCATCTAGATCATCTAGGATGACCTCATCTCAAGATCTTTAAGTTAATGCATCTGCAAAGACTCTCTTTCCAAACAAGGTTACATGTATGGTTCTGGGGATTAGGATCTAGCCATGTCTTTTGAGGGCCACATTTCAGTTCATTACAGGACCCTTTCTATTCCCATACATTTAAGTGAGACCTCGCCTTCACCCTTCCCTCACTCAGTGTGGAGGTGTTGGCCTGATTCCCCCAACATTGAGCTCCTCTGGGCCAAGACTCATTTCTCTGCCTCAGCACCTGGCCCCTAACCTGACCCACAGACACTCACAAGTAGCGAATAGATAAATGGAAGAATTGGATGCCTTTTCCTACTGTGCTGAAAAACACAGAGGCTCATAAGGGGACAAGATGGGCCTAAGGCTTTGGAATGAATTACGGAAGAACCAGGAATCTGCTACTGGATGGTGGGCTAGGGTTTTTTCCTAGGCACCAATCATCCTGCCAAGGCTGAATCCAGAGTCACACTTGGGAAAATCTCTTCTCCTCAGTAAGTAGGAAATGTGAAAGGTCTCCCATCTCCCTGTTCCACCAGTAGACTTCCCCAGCTCCCTGCTCCTTCCCCACCTTCAGGCCTAGTCTCCATGTAGTGCTGCACCTGGGCAAAGTGGCTGGGGCAAAGTGGCTCCCTTATCATGGATTTCCCAAAGTCCTGGGGGTCCTGTGGGAACAGTCCTGCAGGAGGCTAGCACTCTGTGAGAGCAGAGTCTCCACTGATTCACCTCCTGGGAGGACAAGACACCCATGGGGGCTGAATCCCTGCCATGAACCTCTAGATGTTACATAGAAGGGCAGTTATCCCACCCTTCATCCCTGTAGCTGACCCTTGGATGGGGATATGAGACACACAGGGAGGAGCCTTTGATGCAGAAAAGGTGGGTGGCCCCCATGACACAGCAACATAAGCAGGGTAATTAAACCCCAGGAGCCCTGCTGGAGGGGCCCTGACATGTGATATCCCCAATCCACCTGCCCTTCCCTGCCAGGGAGTCCCTCTGTGTGAAGGAAGCAGCCCTGTCTGAGAGGCACCTGGCTTAGCACCCCCAAAGGGAGAGGGATGCCCTAAAAACACACCTTTCAACTTTTCTCTATGACTCCTTAGGATCCAAGAAACAGTCTCATTTGCTCTGTGGGCATCATAAAAGTCATCCAAGAGACAATAAATACACATCTGTCCCCATGTTGCCCACTCCAGGTTTTCTCTGGGTTGCTGGAAACTATTCTTCAGCCTCACAGAAGGGCCTCCATTGCCCTTGACATAAAGTCAACCGGAGTATCCTAAGCAGAAAGATAGAGCTGGTGACACTTTGCATCATCTCTGAACAGGAAAACTCAGGGTGGCTGAAACTACTTCCCTGGAATATTGTGAAAGGAGAATGGAATACTGGCCTTATAGGGCCATGTGGCAGGTGTACTCTTCAGCTCTCAGTCACTTGGACAAAACCTGAGGTAAAGAATTTAGAGGAGGAGAGTACTTTGGCTCCTGATTTCAGAGGTTCTAGTCCATGGTCAACCAGCTTCATTGCTATAGAGAGGCTGAACAACACAGTGGAAGGCAGTGGAATAGCAAAACTGCTCATGTCATGGCAGTAGGAAGCAGGGGGTAGAAAGAAAGAGCCAGGGAGGAAGGGGCAAGGGACCAAATATAGTCTCCAAGATCAACTCCCATGACCCGCTCCTTTCAACTAGGCCCCTCCTCCTGTTTCCACCACCTCCCAATAATGATTTGATGATGACACTAGAGTCCTCATGATCCAACCATTTCCTCAAAGCCCACCTGCAACCAAGCCACCATTACCAGCAGAAGGAGCTGACTGTCCAAAGGTTATGGCAGTGTGTGTCATCTCAGTCTTCCAGCAGCCCTCTCATGAGCTCATATGCTCTCACACCAGTTTACAGTGATAAAACAAAGGCAGAGAGGTTAAGGACTTGCTCAAGCGAGCAAAACTATTAAGCATGATGGAGGAATCAAAACATTCCTCTGCTTCTCTGCCAAGTGTCCGTGTCATTCTCTTCTTTTAACCAGGTGTTGAGTGCTGCGCTGGTTGACAGCGGTTCATCAAGGGGGTGACATGGGTTACTATGCAGGATGAGAAGATGATTAAGACAGGCTGCAGGTCCCCCTCTCAGTCTGGGGGATGGAAGCATATATCTAATTACGATGCAGAGAGAGAGAGAGAGCGAGCTTTTGTACAGCCTGCTGAGTGCCTGGAATGGCAGGGACAAGATGTGCCCAGAATGCCGAGTGCCAAGCAGAGCAAGGCAGTGTGCAGTGTGAGCAGTGGAGAGGCAGGCAGGTGCCAGGGGTCCTGGGCAGGCTGGGGAATGTAGGCCATAAAGCCGTGGTCAACAGGGAGTCACCAGAAGGTTTTAAGCAGGAGACATGCAGTCAAATTTGTGTATCTGAAGGATTGTTCTGGAAGTTTTGTGGGAGCCAAGAGTCAGCCTAGGTCAGGGAGATGTTTTGGGAGGTGAGAGGTGGCACAGGCCTGAATAGTCAGTGTAGAAATAGCGACAGAAATAGAGGAAGAAACTTGAAGATTGCCTGGTGGCAAAAACAGCAGGAGTTTCCAGGCCACTGAGGCACATGCAGGAAAGCTGGGAGTCTAGGAGGGTGCCCAGGTTCCTTGCTGGGGTTCTGACAGGACTGGAGAGCATTCACAAGCTGGGGTGGGGGAAAGTTGGTGGCATGGACTCACATGAGCTTCGCACCCATTCATGTGGAAGCCTGAGACCACAGAGGGATGGAGAAATCCAGGATGGCCATGGCTCAGGGGAGACGGGTGAGCAGCTGGTGAGGACAGCTCACGATGGAGGCCACCATCGTGGGAGGATTGGGAAGGAACCAAAGGAAAGACTTGGAGGAATAGAGGCTGCTGTGAGGAAAACCAAGGATGGGGAGCCCAGGAGGGAGCAGACAGGGCACGACAGAGGGAAGGAGGCTTTCAGGATGGTCAGTGCGTCACATTCCTCAGAAATATGGCGAGGACAATGCAGTGCTGCACCATGGTGGAGACTGGATCCAGTGGTAGCTGAGAGTGGATGTCGGGGCAAGGAGGAGGCAGTGATGGGATGTGGACGAGGAAGCCTGGAAGGGGAGATCATTCTCAGCATTAAAAGGGGAGGGAGGGACACCTAGGCAGAGAGCTAAGGTCAAAAGAGAGTCCCCTCCTCAGGACGGAAGACCAAGTGCATTCACCAGATTTGGGAAAGGGAGCCTACCTGAAGGACACCTGAATGGTGTAAGGTGACAAGCGGTCATCCCAGACAAGGCCCCCAAGCACATCGGCAGCAGGCGCTCATGGGGAGACTGAAGCAAGACACCTCCCTGATGGAGCTTCCTCTTCTAGGCAATGCCATCCTGGCCTCCCCGAGCAGAAGGAAGCCATGACTCCCTCCAGCCTCGGTTCCTCCTGCCCCTTCGCTCTAAGGCATCTGGCTGGCGGTTGTCTAAGCGCTGGGCCTCGTGTACACCGGCTCCAGGAGGGTGGAGGGCATCTTCTTGCTCTTCTGTGTCTCCAGTGGTGCACAGCAGCACTGCTTTGGATCCGAGGCAATGTGCAGCCACCGAAGGCTCGCCACCAGGAAGCGCCCTCTGGGCTTGGACCATGGCGTCTGGTCCCGTCCTTTGGGTGGAAATAGCAAAATCAAGGGTAACTAATTGGACAAAAGGACCACAGCAGCCCTGAGATGGCCTTTGGTTTGTTCTGTTTTCATAGCTCAGAAACCCCTGTGGCCTGGGGGGAAAGTTGCAGAGCAGGGACAGATAGCAAGGTTTCAACAAGGTGGTGTTTGCAGTCAAATCACCTGATCCAGAAGTAAGAGGACAGGAAGAGACTGAACCGAGGAGCCGAACTCCATCCCTCAGCCTCCCAGAGTCCTCTCCTCAAGCATGTGAGGGAGAGAAACCCCGTGCCAGCAAACAAGGCTTCAGACCAGGAGCCCAGTGTGAAGTGTGTCATTTGGAAATGGGCTGAGGCAGGCTTATCTCCTCGTTTTCTCTTTGCCCATCCATCCTGGGCAGGCAGTGGCTTCATTTCCAGCTAAAACACACAACTGTGTCTCTGTAGGGTGACAGAAAAGAAAAAGAATTTGTGGGAATTCACAAAACTATTGACTTAGGGTGTTAGCTACAATCCGAGAATGGAGCTAGGCACAATACTTAAATTACTACCATTTTGAGGCGATATTGACCATGACCGGCAGATTCTGTGGCATGTTTTACAACGCCTGCTCAAAGGTTGCCTGTCACAAGCACATGTGTGGGTGTGTGTGCACGCACATGCACGATCAATCAATTAATAATCACAATCCTGCTTAGTTTCTGCACCAAATACAAACTCACGCTTTCATTTCCTGTCTTACTTCCCTCTTGCCTCACATCCACACTGCAGGAGAGGATCATTTCTGTTTTGTATGCTCTAGAATCCAACCCTGTCTTTGTTCCTCCTTGCCTTTTATTCTTTTCTGCTTTCTTCTCCTCCCTTCTGATTTTCCACCAGTTTCCCTACTCCAAACTTCTCCTTCTTCTGAGCCTACCCGTCTGCCCTCCCCATGTCCCCCTCTCTGTCGCCTTCCTTCCTCTTTTCTTCTTTGTGGCTTCTGCTCCCCTTTGTAACCTCGTTTCTTCCTCGCCTCTCTCCTCTTCTTTCCCTTTCCCTCTCACTCAGCAATCCCCACCTTTCAAGGTCACCAAGCAACTCTGCCCAGATCTGCACTCAAAAGAGCTCACTTGGCTTTAATTAGGATCCCCTCAGAAACCCTGACCCCAAGAAAACCCAGCACTCGAGTTGCCAATTTCCTCTGCTCTATCTTATCACTTCCCTCCTCCATGCCTTTAAGAGCAAGAATCCAATAAAAGAGATTTAAAGTGGACATGTGGAGGAGGAGAGGACTGAAGACATCCTACCTCTCCTTCCTTTGCAGAGATGAGAAAACTGAGACTCTGGGAGGGACGTGACATGCCAAGGTCATGGAGCCAGTTAGAGAGACAGCCGGTGGCCAAACGTTGGCTCCCACACTTGGCCATCCCTGGACCTGACCACTGAGGGACTCCAAGAGCATTTAGGAGCTGCCTCCCAGGACCAGACTTTGCTTAGCAACAAGTGTGGCCCATTTTCTCCAGATGTGCCCCAAGGCATCTTGGGAAGAAGCTACAGAGTTAAACAAAAACAAACGGTGAACTTGGTAATTGCACACATTCCTATTTTCTTAACAAACCAACTGGAGCTCGTTAAGGGAGGCTTCTGAACGTAGACAGAGAGAACCTTGTCGTCACCCGTTAAATATGTCTAATTTTACACACTGTCATGGAGCACTCCATCCAGCTGGCTCTCCACAGAGAAGGAGTGAATGATTGCATCTTGGCCCGTTTCTCAGCACATAGGTATTTTTCACAGGGAGGACTGGGGATGCCGCTTTAATTGTCTCGTGTGGGAAATCTTGCATACTTGGCATCTGCAGCCGACTTTTAATTTATCCCAGAGACCATCTGCCTGATACTGACACGGGCACGTTGTCTTACCTGAGTCCTCAGTTTCCCCAAATGTAACGTGAGAGCAGACGAGCGTCTCCAAGGGTCTTTCCCATGCTAAACACTGTTGTTCCTCAGACTCCCTCCACCCTTGCCAAGACCTTAATAGCATCAAAACGCTGAGCAAAGTCTGGTTTTTGTTAGGGCTTTTGCTTACAGAGTCATCTTCCAAATCAAGAACCTTCTCGATGCTTTTTAATAAGCCTATACCTTAAAGAAAGCTGAAAATTAAAGTATCGAACCTCTGGGTGCACTCCGCTCCCCATAATGAGATGTGCATGCAGGACATGCATCCAATTCAAGGACTTTATACAAAGTTATCATAACTTAACAGTCATAAGCTAATAGTCAGATGGAATTAATAACAGGAATGTGGCCATTTAAGCAGCGAGATGGCCCCGTGTCATGGAATTTTTGCAGCTCAACCCTCTTGAGTTTCTGTAAGCTAATAGCAATTAGCTCCTGAGTTAATGGCAGCTGCGGTCATAATGAGATTGGAATTGATCATTTAGAAGCAGGATCCCATAAGCTGGTCTTATGAGGCATTTCAGCTGCAAAGCACAGCCTTGACCCCGTCTCCTCATACCTTTCACCATGACCCCATCTTCTTTGAGGCTTTCTGGACTCAGCATGCATGCTCCTTCCCCAGGCCTCATGCAGCTCTGCAGGGTACCAGCAAGAAGCATCAAGGCGGGCTGTCCAATGTGGAGCCTGGGGATTCTGAACCGAAAAGATTAGATCCCACCGATCTTACAGCAGCAGCCCTTCCCTTGGCAGCTACCTCCTCAGCAAGTCCGATCCTTCTTAGCTTCAGGTGCTATCCCTAGTTCTACCACCTCTCTGATCAGGTACTATCCCTAGTTCTACCACCTCTCTAACCATGCGTTAACCTCTCTCAGCCTCAGTTTCCCCAACAGGAAAGCGAGCACATTACCTATCTCATGGGGACATAGTTAAAATGTAATAAGAAAATCTATGAGCCAGGCATGGTGGCTCATGCCTGTAATCCCAGCACTCGGGAGGCTGAGACAGGCGGATCATTGTGAGTTCAAGACCAGCCTGGGCTACAAAGTGAGCTCAAGGCCAGCCTGAATGGCACAGTGAGACCCTGTCTCAAAAACAGGGCTGGGGATCTAGCTCAGTGGTCTAAGCGCCTGCCTGGCAAGCGCAAGGTCATGAGTTCAATCCCCGGTGCCGCAAAAAAAAAAAATCTATATAAATCCATTCATGCTCAGTGAATGTCTGCCTTTCTGCATCAGTTAGCTCTTGCTGTGTAACAAGTCACTCTCCAAATAAGTGGTTTAAAATGACAATTATTCTGTGTAGCTCACAATTATGTGGGTCATAATTTTTCTAGCTATCTCTTCCAAGTACTCATGCATGTGCAGTCAGTCAATAGCTAGGCTAATGGCTAAACAGACTACAGAGGCCTCACATACATGCTGGGGGTTGGCAGGCAGTCCGCCTGAGTCATAGGAGTACCTGGGCCATGTGAAATTCATTCTTTAGCCTAGGTTTATTCACAGGATGGGCCCAAGGACCATCTGACACTGAAGAAAATTCAGAAGTACAAGTGCTTTTTAAGTCTCTGCTGTTTTATGGTTACTGTCATCCCATTGGCCAAAAAAAGTACATGGCCAAGCCTAGACACACTCCATCTCCTGACAGAAGAAAGAAGGGAAGAACCCGTGGTCATCTTCCCACTCTACCACATCTAATTTTCCTTTGTGCCTTTTACTCATCTGCATACTGTGTCTGGTAAATGAGAGGTGTTTTTTTAAAGCTGGGTGGTGCACGCCTGTGAATCCAGCCACTCTGGGAAGCTGAAGCAGAAGAATTATAAGTTTGAGCTCAGCCTGGGCAACTTAGTGAGATCTTGTCTCAAAATCAAAAAGGGATGGGAATGTAGCTTAGTATGAAGACCCCTGGGTTCAATACCCAGTACAGCAGGAGAGAAAGAGAGAGACAGAGAGAGATTTAGCAAGTGGTTGTTGAGTGACTGAGTGAATGAGAATAGGAGAAATCAGTCTTCTGTTATTAGTAAAATGGAGTCTCCAAGACACAGCATGACTTACAGAAGACATCGCTGCAATTGGGCCATAGGAGAACTCGGAGTCCAGCATCTTTGTTTTCTCTTATGCAGATGAAGGAAACAGTTACAATAAGAGATAAGGACAAGCTTTCCAAAACATAAAACACGTCAGCACTGCAAGACCTGTTTGCTGTGCATCTTTTCTGAGCATCCGTTTCCTTCCTGTCCCTTGCCCTTCCCCTTCACGGTCTGAGAGGAGCTGGAAGGGGTGGTGCAGTAGGAGCTCTTTGCCTAATGCTTCTTTCTCCTGGCAAAGCAGTCGTGGGGTGGGAAGGGGCTGCCTGTGACAAAGCTTCCTCTGTCCCTCTGTCTCTGGACGTTCCTGGAAACCCAGTGTCTGAGTCGATATGGAGATAAGCCTTGAGCCAGCTCTGATGGTCTGAACAAAAGGTGATTAAATTACTTAGGAATCAATTCCAGAGCTGTTTTCCTTTCTTATTTAAAGAGCACAAACTATTTTCTCCTGAGGATTAAAAAAAAAATCAGGATTTGAGTAAAACTTGAGCCTTGTACTATCCCAATCAGAGGCCCCAAACAAGCTTGGTGACTAAGGGAAGTGTGGGGAAACTGAGGCAAATGCTAACTGCACTTTCTCATTTGTCATCAGTGAAGCATGCAGAGGGCAGTTGGAGGGAGAGGCTCAGGTTCACCTGCAGTGTTTTGCTTTCTTCCCATATGACACAGGAGATTTGCTCTGCAGGGATCTCAGGGCCCATCTGTCTTGACAATACACCCCCGCCAGCCATGACTGGTGTTATCAGTCAGCATAGTCTGTGTCACGCTGCAGTAACAAATAACTCTCAGTGCCCCACAGTAGCAAAGGCTTATTTCTCACTCGTATTACAGATTCTTCCAGGCCACCTGAACCATCCTGTGCCATGTTCATTCCAACATGGGGCCAAGAGAGAAGTCTGAGACCTAGGCTGGTCTAATGGCTGAGAGAAAACAGAGTCAAATCCATAGCTCTTGATGCTTCTGTTCAGAAGTAGCACACTCCACTTCTGCTCAGATTTCATTGGCTAAATCGCATCAAATGGCCCAGCCTAATGGGGCAGGGAGGAATAATCTTCCATGGAAAAGACCAGCGAATATTTTCAACAATAATATAATCTAACACATCTGGCTCATGGTGCTGGTGTTTAGACAAGGGTGTGAGTTTTCCAGGGCTGGGTTGGAGTGAAGGGAGAATGAGACCCAGGGGTACCGTCGGGGATCTGGGGGGGCCCTGCTGGCTCTGGCTCTGTCTACTTTAGTCTCCAACAGAGGAAATTTTAACAGGCGCTTCCATGAACTCAAGTTTCCAGACATTTGGGCTTGAAGCAGCCCCAAGAATTGCTGGAGGAAAGCCAGCAGCCTGGGCTGCCTGGCCCTATTCTGAAGAACAAATTGTCCCCTCCCCCCAAAGGTCACACAGGGCAGAGGGCAGTGAGCTGGTTAGGAAAGGTATGATGGGACCAAGTTCCCTGAAGGTCCATGGGGCATCCCAGAATCTCCTACAAGTCAATCAGAGCCCTACACAGTGCACCAGAGAGCCTCAAGATCTGAGGACAGCGGCCTGTGTCTTTGGTCGGCTTCTTCACTTGGCAGCCCTCTGCCCTTGGGTGGTGAAGGATCTGCTCCGCATGTCACAATTTACAGCACTAAAATGGAGCTAATTGCTTCAGAGCTGCCTGCTTTTGCCAAGAGATGGAACACTGCATGCAAAACAGTCCAAAGTGGCTTACCTTCTGCTTCTGAGGAGTCTGATGAAGATGGTGGAGCCTCTCAAATCTCTGACCCCCCATGTCTCAGGAGGACATAGAGGCAGAAGACTTGGCCTCCAATATTTGTAAAGGGCAGATGTGCGCAGGGGGAACAGACGATCCCCAAGGAGGAAGATATCTTAGCTCCACAGGAAACAGCTTTTTAACAAGGCCAGAGCAGAAAGGAGGGGCTGCCAAGAGAGATCATGGTCCCCACCACAAGTGTGTGTGAGGGACCCTTGACCTCTGCCTCCTGAGGATGCTCTAAATGATGGTGAGCAATCATGAGTGTTGGGGATTCCTGTGGAACAAAGATGTTTAGCACCACATGA
The DNA here is from genome assembly GCA_004365215.1 of Cuniculus paca. Classification (NCBI taxonomy): domain Eukaryota; kingdom Metazoa; phylum Chordata; class Mammalia; order Rodentia; family Cuniculidae; genus Cuniculus; species Cuniculus paca. Next base: position 16,384 of record RJWT010004471.1, read on the forward strand.
GATTATCAAATTCAGAGGCATGATAATAAGACCTTACAGATGATACCGTGAAAAGTCACGCAGCCTCAGGGGTCGTAGCCGCCCTTGTTCAGCCTCACATGGGGACTTCCACTGATCCTTCCTCGAACAGCCCAGAGGCTCACATGGTAGTTCAGACCTGGCATCCTTAGCATTTCCGGCAAGCCTTCTACAAATGAGGCAAGGGTCTAGGCTGCTGGCTTTCCACCCCAGGTGACAGGACACCCGTATTAGCTCTGTCCAGTCACATGAGATTCTCTGGAAGTATGCTGCCCCCGGCGGCAGAGAAGTAGTGATTCACAGATGTCTGAGGCACTAGACTGTCCCTAAGGGGAGGGCAGTGGCAGTACTGTGTGTTCGCAGGGAAGGACGGGAGCTGTTGGCCAATGGACCATGTCATCATCCCTAAACAGACCGGGCATGGGCTAGAGCTTGGGGCTGGGCTTTTCCTGATGGCCACTTCCTGGACCTTGGAGCAGTGTGGGTCTCTCCTCTCCCTGCTCTTATGTTATCATCTACATCATTGTGGTCACCTTCTCCCTCATGCTGACAATGGTTGTGGTTTTCTGAGGGACTGTCAAGGTCTCTCTCTCTCCTGAGTCCTCCTGATGGTCCTGAGGCAGCCAAGGTCCTCTTTTGGGTATGATGAATGCATCTTCAGCTCAAGGGAGTGACAGGTGTGAGACTTGACCCCTCAAATCCTGGCCCTGCACCTATGTCCATAACACTGGGGCCTGGAAGGCTGGTGCCACGTTAAGGCGTGTCCTCCCAATGGGTAGCCCTTGGTCCACAGTTGGAGACGGAGCCACCAGGGGACTGTACTGCATCCTGGGCTGGCTGGCAGCATGGTTGGTTAGTGAGCTGCTCAGGGTGAGCAGACAATGCCACCCTCTTACTGCTGCCTTAAGTGTGATTGTCCTACACCTGGAGGCTCCTGCTTGGCCCGTCCAGGCCTGAACTGCCCTGAGGGATGCCTCCCATGAGTGATATGCTGATGTCCCTCCTGGGACATGCTGGTCTGAGTGTTGTGCCAGGACTCTGGGACTTGCTTGAGCATTTCCCCCGGGAACACTGCCGCAAGGCTTTCTACTTGCTTCCCACAGGAAACCTAGAGGAAGGAGAATTTCCTGTGCCTTTTACAAAGGAAGAAACTGAGACTCAGGACAGGAACTGCACAGGGTCACCGAGGATCAGTAAGCAATGTTCTTCCTCGAGGTGAGGGGTGAGATCCAGCCAGTTCCTCTGCAGAGCTGTAGGGACACTAGATGTTCAGATGATGCCCCTGGCACATAGCTGCTCATAGGGCTGGGTCCTGAGACTCATTTGCAAACAGAAAACCAGGCAATCCCAATGCCACTGAGGTCTGGGAACATCCACACTTCATACACCCTGCCAACCTGGCCAGGCCAGGTCCACTGTGGGGGGCTGCATGTGCTTTTTAAGCACAGAGCTTGAGGGATGAAAGAAAGGCCTGAGGAGTACAGCTTATGGACCGTACTTGCATGGGCAGATGGGAAAAAGCAAGACTTTCTTCCATTCCGGCAGCTAAACTGCTACACAGACTTGAGCCTCTTGTTCAGTGGGCCTCAGTGTCCCCACCTGTGCAATTGGGTCTGCAGGGCTTGGGCTAGCATTTCCCTAAGCTCGAAATACTTGGGCACCTTCCTCATGAGCCCAGTTAGAGACAGGGACCTCAGCAGCTGGTAAGCAGGGTCACTGGGATGAAATCAATGTCCCCAACCCTGCTCAGGCTGCCTAGGTGGCCCCATTGGCCCTGGCCCTCCATCTTTGGATCATCAGCCGCCCATATGCACTGTGTGAAGCTCTTTATGAACCTGGCTGCATTTAATCCTCAACCTCGCTATAGGAAGGCTTTTTTCAAATCATTTGATATTGAGAAGGCTGAGGCTCAGCAAGGCTGAGTGATCCATCCTGGGTCACACAGCCTAGAAATGGCAGAGCTGGGACTCAAAGGCAGGCGCCAGGCTGCAAAGCTGCTGGGTTGTGCAGACTCCTGAGCGCCTCCGCGTCCCAGCTAATTGTTGACAGTGTTCCTCCCAGAGGACGCGTGCAGCCGAGCACTCTCTCTCCTTTCTTGTGAGCCTGCCATGAATCAGGAGAGGCAGAGGAACAAAATAAACAGAGATGGATTGGAGCAGAGGGCTTCAAGTGGAATCATTTTGCAAAGCTGCCTTTTTCCTTCGCCTTTTTCTGCAAGCTGCCCCTCTTAGGAGCTTCAAAGAGAAACCCGCACCCTCGCAGGATCTTTCGACTGAGCCAAAAGCCATTTATCTGGAATATTAATATGCCAGCAGCTGCCTGTGACGGTGCCTGCGCTGATCACACACTCCCGGCAATGATCCCTCCTGGGAAAGCTCCTGAGGCTCTGGGAAGCTAATGGGCCCCCTGGGGCACATTCTACTTACCTTTTGTTTGGCTTTCCCAGGGCTTCCTGCAGACTGCCAGCCAAGCATGTCCCAGACAGGGACCTCTGGGGTAGGACAGGGCCACTACTGTGGAGCCACACCCACCCCACCACAGGGGACCGGTCCTCCTTGCTCAGGGCATGCTGCTTGGGAAAGAAAAACCAAAAGACACTCAAGAGCCAACATGCACATTACAGATGCACCAGGGAGGGTGATGACCTGCCGACCTTGTCATAAGTCAAAAATACTGTAAGTTGAAAGTGCATTTAATGTGCTTGACTTATTGAACAACCTTACTCAGCCTAACCTGCCTCAAATATAACGCTTACATTAGCCTGCAGTTGGGCACTGCCAGACAATATCCAACCTAATATTCCTAGCCCTGGAATAGATCAAAATTCCCCAGCTGAAATGAAGTTGCTATTGAATGTGTATTGCTGATGTTCTACGATGCACATGACTGGAAAAACATTACGTCAAACCACCATAAGATGGGTACTGTCCATGCCTCTAATATTAGAAGAATTCAGGCTGGGGACTCCTTGCCCATCCCCTGAGGTAAAGAGCACCGACCTCAGAGTAGGAGGCTGGGTTTCAGCCGAACCTCAGCCGCCCCATGTGAAAACTGTGCAAGTGAAAGAAAACTGGACTGGTTGGACTTGCTGCTCTCACTCTAAGGGGCCTTCAGGTAGAAAGTAGTACTGCAGAGGAGCCCTGGGCAGAGTCTGAGGCCCTGAGTTCAAATTCTAACTCCAGCACATAGCCTTTGTCAGGCATTGTGTCATGGGTTTGTTGTGACATTAACAGAATTGAGATTGTCCCTGCAAGCATCTTCAGGGCAGCCTCAGAGGACATTCGCTGATGTCAGAGCTGGGGTTTCATTCACTCCCTGAAGCCAGAGGTGACCCTCTGAGCTCTAAGCTCTTAGCTCACAGTGCTAGTGGCTCCTAGTAACTGCCCTCAACTGTGATGAAAGGGCAATTGCTGGAATGTCATAGGGCAAGACATCCCTGGCTTGGCCATGTCTCATGCTCCCTGTAGTCAGAAACCCAATGTCAGAACTTCAACCAACTTGCAACCACATCACTCCCAACTTTTAGTTCGGTTCTTGTCATGTAATAGGTCTCACTAATACCCTATTTTCCTTTTTTTAGTCACTTGATGCTAAGGAACACGCTGTGAGATGAGAATATTTCATACAGGGAGTTCAGGCAACTCATCCAAGGTCACAAAGGTATTAGGTTGCAGAGGTGGCAATTTAAGCCAGACAATGTGGCTTGAGTTCGTTTCTCAACCACTAGGCCAGTGGTTCTCAAACTCCAGTGAAATCAGAATCACCCAACAGGCTGTTCAAATGCATACCACTGGGCCCCACCCCCAGAGCTGCTGATCTCCTGGGGCTGTGTAGAGCCTGAGAGAGTGGATTCCAACACCTTCTCAGGTGATCTGCTCTGGGGACCCTACTTTGAGAACTTCTGCTTTAGTCCTTGCTGCCTCCAAGTTAGAGAAAAAGCAGACTCAGTATGAACCCCCAGATCTTTTGGGGCTCCAAGACCCTCGTCTTCCCCAATCGATTTCCCACAGAAAATACTCCCACAGGTTGCTAATAATAACTATACACTGAAAAGGGGGGTGGGACCCATGGGCAAGTAGGTGTGAAAAATTTGGGTTCAATAAATTTAAATGTTTCATTACTGGTTTTCGGCTTTGTGTTTGTTTATGTAAAATCCAAATGTGCTCTGTGGCATAATTCAGGAAATATGCTACATACCCGACCTCAACAGCTCTGTCACATGGCAGCGTGGGCAGCAATGTTCCGTGGGGCACCCTGGAGAAACACTGGCCAGGCTTCTTAACACTCCCAGTGTGGGGTGGCCTGGGAGGCTGTGCATGGAAGGCCCAAGCCCAGGCTGCTTCTGTTAAGTTCACCAAGACAGTCTTCCCCAGAGAATCTGTGACTTAGAAGTCACATGGAGTGCCCATGACAAAGACTTCACCCCTCGTCCCCAGTCCAGTTCAATGATCTTTCTATGCACACCTTCTACAAGTCCCCCAAAACAAGCAGAAGTATTGCCAAAGACTCCAGACAAGATGATAGGGTTGTGTGGTGTAACCCCATCTGCTACGGCTGGGATTTGTTCTGTAACAATTCATGTGTTGGGAGCTTGATTCCCGGAGTAGTGGTGTTTGAAGATGATACGGGATTCTAAGGAGTGGGTTCTAATGGGAAGTAATTAAGTCACTGAGGGGTCCTGCCCTAGGAAGGGGTTGAAACAGTTCTTTTGGGACCCTGAGTTAGAGCAACCATTGCAGTGAAGATCCTGGTCCCTCTTCTCTTCTGGCTTCCTGTCTGCCCAGGTGACCCCTCCTTCTCATGGCGTTCTTACCATTGTGTTCCCATCTGCCATGAGACTTCCACCAGAACCAAGCAGAAAACAGTGCCTATCCTGGAACAGCAAAAAACTGTGAACTAAACAAACCTCTTTTATTTATGAAGTTCTCAGTCTCAAGTATTTCATTACCGTAACAGAAACATGAGCTAATTAATGCACCATCTTAACTTCTAACAATTGCAAGTGCACAGACCTTTCGACTCTGGACTGACACACCCAAATCTGTCTCTGTAGAAAAGGAAAAATAGAGTTTTGCTCAAGCACTGGGGAAAGAATGAACTCTATTTCAGAAGTCAGATGAGACTTGTGCTGCTCTAGTGCCTGGGTAGGCACCGGGAGAACAAAGGCAAGTGAAGCATGACATGGGCCTCCAGGCACGCGTGGTGTGGTGGTGTGGGTGGGGGTCGCCACCGCCATGCGGTCTGTGTCAAGGTAGGTTGCACCAGGACAATGAGCTGAGCATTTGGAGGGTGGGGAGTGGCTTCTTGCTAGGGATCAAGGAGTCATGTCAATAGACAGATGGTGCTCTGAGGAGGAAATGGCTCCCCGCCCCACCTAATCCAATCACACTCCTCCTCCAGAGCTCCAGAGCACAGGGGTCAGTGAGCAGCAAGATCTGCAAATTGTGAGCAAGTCCCCAAGGTCTGACAGAGAGCGCAGAATTTCATTTCCTCTCTAATCCAAGCCAGAGTTTGAGACTGAGCAGCTGAGAAGACCAAGGGAAAAAAAAATCAAGCTTAACCCCTGGCAGTGCCAGCAGAAGGACATCACGGGCCAGGCTGAGCATTCCTGAGAGAACCTACTGAGGCGCTGCAGGGGAACCAAGGAGGTGGTCTTGGTCCTGAGAAGAAAACAGGAGGCAAAGAGCCACCTACTGGGTACCTCAGCAGGGCTTCTGACACTTTGCCACCTGCCATCAGTTGGAGTGTGGGCTGGAACTGAAGGACGTGTTTCCAACATGACCCACACCATGGCTGAGGGTGGGAGGCGTCTTGCGGGTTGGTACAGGACACCACCATCCTCACCACGTGGACGTGTCCCTAGGCTGCTTAAGTCCTCACAACACACCGGCTGCTTCCTCTGTCACTGCTGACCCAAAAGAGAAAACAAGGAGGGAGCTGCATTGTTTCGTGCAGCCTCAGAAGTCACCTACAGTCTACACTCTGGTCATTAGAATCAAATTGATCATATCCAGCCCACACACAGGAGTGGAATTAAGTTCTGCTCCATAAAGGAAAGAATATCAAAGAATTGTTGACCTAATTTGAAAACTGTCACACCAACTAAGGATAAAAATAAAGGTAGGATTCTGATTTTTACAAATGAATCAAAGCAGAGACTGTGGGAGAGAGAGACAGAGAGAGAAAGAGATCTATACATGATTAAATTTAAGTAGATAATTATAGTTTCTTGGAATGTGTAATGAAAGTGTTAAACAGTGATCTTGACTCAGACATGACAGAGTATTGGAGGAAAACCTAGTAACAGTCTGAAACTAATTATAATAAAACTATTTTGGGAAAAACTAGAACTTGGGGAGAGAATATACCATAAAAGAATTTTAAAATCCATACAATATTGGAATAGGGAGGAAGCAGTAGCAGAAACAGTTGGTATTTTGTTTTCCTATAATAGAGAAGCATATTTTTAATTATACGTGTAAGAAAACAGAAGGAAACTATTGTAGAATTGAAAAATAGAGTGAAATATAAGGAGTAGAGAAGAATCACAATAAAATACTGTAAATAGTAAACATAAAGCCAACTGTAAGAAATAAAATCACATAAAACTGTTGTTACACTAAAAGCAAATGGACTAAATTTTTCTATTAAAAGATAAGGGGCTCTCCAATTGGTTTTAAAATCTTTGGAAGGCGAGGAAAATGTTATGATAGGAAGACACTAAGTCAAGGTGAAAATAAAGCAAAACAGGACACAAGTGGGGAGATTTTCTGTGACACATTTGAGGGCCCAGAGCTCTGCCCTCCCAAGGGACTACACTGCCCCTTCACTAGTTCCTTGCCCTGCCCCTACCATAAGTGCTGAAAGTGAACACGTAGCCAAGAAAAGATGCTAACTGAATGCTTGCTGTTGTTATAAAAAGACTTCCCAGAAGTCAACTTGACAGAAGAGTCACAGAAAAATGCTTATTTTATTTATTTCAATCTCAACTTCAGAGAGTCTGTGAAAATGTTCTTTCAATTTCCTTGATGGGCAACTTGCTGGGATTCAGTGTTTGATTCATTTCTTCAAACAGGAGGTAGTCCCTGCTGGGAGCCTCCTGTGGACCAAAAAGTTGTCATAAAATTCACCTTGCATTGTCCCCTTTTCTGTATTCTAGTAATGGAAAGAGTAGTGGCTGTTTGTAGGATTGGTGATAGGCTGGGACTAGGGTATCCTGCGGGGCTGCTGGTCAGATTTTAAGCATCATAGACTTGAGGTACACAGTTTTATTGTTGGGGATTGCTTCATTTCCAGTTTTTTCTCGCCCATCAGAAAGACTCAGAATCTCAATGTGTTAGAATGTGGTTACTAATTCATAGATATTTGTTTTGCATCTATTGAGTGCTGGGCTCTACGGACACAGAAGTCAACGAATCAGAGAAAGCCACTGTCTTCATGAAGTATGGATTCTTATCAAGGCAACAGACAATAAGTGGTAGTGGTTAAGCACTACCAAGGAAACTAAAGCAGGGCTGGCATCCAGGGTGTGTGCAGTGTTTTAAATCCATCAAACTGTGGGCTTGTTGAATGTAGGTAGGGTCAATGATTCATCCACCTCTGAGACTATAGGGCCTCAACCCAGATGTCAAGGATGTGTAATCATACCAAGAACAGTTTGTGCTGTCATTGTTTGATTGTTTGATCATTTTTTGTGCCTAGATCTTGTAACCTGAACAACTAGTTCTAAGATAACAATATGCAACATGTTAACTAATGTTAATTTCCTACTTTTTTTTAAAATTCTGTATCATTTCTATCCTTTTTTTTCCATTTTGCTTTTTAAAAGAAAAAAAAAGCATGTGGAGGTGGAGAATAAAGCTAGTTGTAGATGTGTGCTTATTCTTAATGCAGCACATGAGGTAAGAGAAGAGCAATAAAGATTTTTGGACTGGTGACTACTGAGATTGAATGTGTGTTTTCAAGAAATTTTATTCATCCTCAGCATATAGTTCTAGTGAGAGTCGGTGGGAGAGGCTTGAAGGGGGAAGAGCACCAACCCTCTTGAGCAATGGTGCCTGATAGAACCTTCTGTGATGACAGCAATGCTCTGCAGTGGTACTGACCGACACATAGCCAGCTGTAGTCCATAAATACTTGAAATATGGATAAGGTGGTTCTATCAGTCAGCTTGCCATCACTATAATGAAATACCAGACCCAAGCTGCATATGAAGAAAAGAGTTTTATGTAACTTGCAGTTTTGAAGGTTTGAAGTCCAAACAATATAATGCCAGCTGAGTGACAAGGGTTACCTGTTGGCTGTGTCATCCCATGAGCAATTGCAGGAACAAGGGAGGTTCCATCATGAGTCAGGAATGGAGAGGATGGGAGGGACTAGGCTTGTTCCTTTTATACAAGCCTTCTTGGACAGCTCAAGGAGTCCCAGGAGAACTGCCTCCCAAAGGCATCATCCCCTGTGAGCTAGAGGTCTCCTCCTAGGACCCATTTCATAAAGCACCCAGTAGCATCACCCAAGAATCAAGACACGAATATGCAGCCAGGAGGGGGCACATTTAGACCATACCCAAATCCTAGCAGCGACCTAGGAGGTAAACCTTTTTAAAAACTTTAATAAATCTAAATAGCTGTGTAAGGCTAGTGACTACATATGGGCAAGGTGGCTCTAGGGTCATTCAAGCTGCAGCCGATGAAGACCTGGCACTGGATGCTGATGGTGCAGCCAGAATTGGAAACCAGGAAGGAAGAATGCTTGGTGAGATTTAAGATCACAGCAAGTCACTGAACTCTGAGCCTCAATTTCTTCCTTTGAAAATCAGAGACAATGGTACTTACCTCCCGCCTAGGTCAAGTTACCTCACCAACTACAAAAGAGAGTCATTAACTATCAAGTGCTCCGTGATAAGCATCTGAATCCAAGTTACACTAGAAGTTTAATTGTCCAGTCTTCTTACTGGACAATTCGAAGGTATCTATGTAGTTACCTGTTTATCTATTTATCCATCTCTGCCTATAGGCCTGTGTATATCCATATATATTCTTACTGATACATAGCTATGTTGTCATGCCTTAAAAATGTTGATAGGCATTGATACAGCAAGTCTCCTGCTTTCAATATATCCTGAACAGATAATCAGACACAGAAGCAAAGATGCAGTCAGATAGACATTTATTAAAGTGTTATTCATGGTGACAAAGTTAAGTGCAACCTAAATATTCAGCCAGCTATATGCTACCTCAATAAAGAATACCCTGTCCTGATATTAGGATATATACACTAATAAAAGTGGTGATGTCAAATAATATTTAATAAAATGCTCGTGGCATATGACTGCTAATTATATAGCTCTGTGCACTGACAAAGGACTGAAAGCAAAGCCAGCGAATTGCCAGCGGTGGATATCATTAGGTGATGTGATTACAATTCAAGTTTTATTTTTTCCTGCATCTTTTCATATTTTCCAAGTTCCCCATGATGAGCTTGCATTGTTTTCTTCTGTAATGAGGGAGTGGGGGTGGGAAAGGTTATTTTTAAATGAGAGAAAGCAATGTTTATTTTAAGAAGATATTCTTTTTGAAATAAAAAGGACCACCCGGAGCCCCAAATCTTGACATCAGTTTTCCAGAGTTGGAGCCCAAGGACCTGAGTCCAGGAAACTTCTGTAGGCTCCAGAGGTCCAGAGTATTTGGCACCAGTGGCCTGGCCTGGGATGCCTTCCCTGCCTTCTCCCCAGCTGGACCAGCTCCTGGCCTTCAGGCAGGGTCGTGTCTACAAGTTCCTGGCCCTAAGCATTGGGGCCGAAGCAGGGACCAGCTCTCTGTACATACTTTTCCGTTGGTCTCTGTCTTCAGCATGATTCCTGCCATACCTGTGTCTTACTTCCTGGGCCCCTGCCCCTCACTACCTAGATCGCTCCTGGCCTCAGTTTCCCCTTATGCTCCCAGCATCCCTCCAGATCTGCCTGTCTCTGCAGCTACTTCAGCCCCCTCCTCCTCGGACAGACCCGGCCTCCTGATCCTCAGCCCCCTCCTGCCACAGCAGGCTGCTGTGCTCGGCAGGGTGCTGAAGGTGACGGGCTGCAGCCTGTTAGAGGCCTGGCAGCTGTGACTGTTACTGGGGACTGCTTCTGTCAGGAGAATGTTCTCACATGTCACAGATCAGAGGAAGACGTCTTCGCTTCCTTCTGCCTGAGCCCAACAAATGCCACACAGATCCCTGTGCAGCTCCCCACTTCAACCCCCAAGTGCAAATAGCAAGCAGGAGGCTTCCTGAAAGCTGTCCTGGGAACATGTAAAAGCATGCAGCGGACAGCGAAGAAGCCACCTTATGCATTCTGATAAGCTGAGAAGTCGATCTCATGCTCCCCTGCAGGGATGTCCACACTGAGTGTTCCATGCTAAAAGCACCCCTTGAGCCAAGAGCAGAAGACCTGGTCAGGAAGCTGAGACCCTTTTAAGGATACCTTGGAACACGAGGTCCTAGAAAGGAGGCCAACAGGGCACAGTGGGCCTGGGGTGGGGGAAACCTCACATCTGGGCTCAGCTGCCTCCTCTTCTACTGCTAAAAGTTCAAATCCATCCATGCAGAGACTCCCAGAACCATGGCCCCAGCTGCCAAGCTCCCTCCCCATCAGTGGCCAAGCAGAAGGCCAGGGATAGAGCGAAGCTTGGGCTGCCATATTTGATGATCAGGGAAAGAGAAGTGTTGCTGAGTGGTATGTGGAGTTGAGGTGGGCAGGTGGGGAGAGCAGTGCAGTGGGCAGTGACTTGGCCTGGGATAATCATGCTTGGGCACAAGAAGCATCACTGGGCAGCAGCCTAGAGGGAAAAGTCCAGAGCAGGTAGTTCAGGTCCCTGGGCTTGTCAAAGGCCAGCGCCACTTTGCTACAGATCTGGATCATAACACCATACTCTTTGACTATTTTCACCAACCTTCCCATCTTCCTAAATATCTCCGGTTTTGGACACAGATTTCCCTGAAGACTCCCCTGATGGATGAAGGTACTGAACCTATAGGGTCCCCTCTTCCCAGACAACACCCTGAGTCCCTACACTGGGAACACTGGGCTTGAATGTGTGTGAGAGGGTGGGGGAGAGGGGACAGTCTGCTGCAGAATCCTGGGCCAGAAACGAAAACTCCAGTTTGCCAGAACTTCAAAGCTCCATGGCTCCTTGTGATGCGGCCTCCTCCCTCAGTGCCTCACCACAGTGCATAGTTGGGGGCAAAGGACCAGCTCTCTAGAAAGAGTTGTCATCTGTTCCAACCTTTGTTACTTGGCTGTGAAATGAAAGCAGTCTGGGCTGTCGGATCAAAGTGGGGCTGAAGGTAGAGGATTTGCTCCAGGCGGAGAGCCCCCATGTGTCTGTCAATTTGAATTCTAAAAGGATGGGGTGGGAGGCTTGTAGGTCCAATAGGGAAGATGATGCTTTGGGCTCCCAGGCTGGGGCAGAGGGGCCACCTTAACATGGCCATCCCTCGGGAGGCCTTAGGGGACAATAAAATTGGTAAAATCAGCTTTTAATTTATTAAGCAAGTATTTTAAACACTTACCACTCTGATAACTGAGTGCAAACAGGAGATACAGAGAAGTCGTTTGTTGGATGAAGTAAATAAAACACTCACCACTGTGATGACTCCATAAAGAGTGCCTCATGTCAAATCATCCGGGACATGGAACTTGGGACTGGAAGGGGACACACAGTGGCTCAACCCAGACTGAGAGAGAGAAAGAGAGACAGAGTCCAATGTAGACAGCTCTCTGACCACACCCGACCCACACCCAGGCCAGTATATGGTGGCTGTGGGAAGCAAACTTTACCTGGCCTATGGTTCATTTAGTCTGTGTAACGTTCATGCAGAGCCTACATGGGGCCCATGAGTTCTTGAGCCAATGACCTGTAAGATCATGCTCTGGGGAGGTCCTGGACAAAGAAGGGCACCTGAGAGATGATTCTGTAAGATCTCTGGAGGGTAGTGAATCGGCAGTCTCCTCCTTGGGATTCTTGACTGGCATGACTCATGTGGGGGCTACTGTCCATATTGCCTGATAGAATTCTAACTTCTGTTACATAAGGACAGACGCCTAGGAAGAGATGACAATGTCATGCCCTGGGAAGTTGGTAGCATCCCGGCAATGAATAGACAGTCCTTACAGCCTTTCCTGGTCACCTGGACTCTCAGAATCCATCCAAGGGTTCTTGGAAGCAGACACCGACAGTGAGAGCTGGCATGACTCATTTAAAAACTGATTAACCTTCTTCAGACTGCAACCTCTATGTCTCTCCAACCTCTGATTGCAAGAATGGAAAATAACACTTCACTGGGTTGTTGTGAAGGCTAAGTACTGTTATGTAAGCTACCCAGAACAGTCCCAGAGCAAGAGAAGCCCTTGCTACAAGTGATTCGCTATAAACGCTCAGAATGGGCTGTGAAGGAGTTCCCAGCGCAGCACACTCAGTCACTCAGGGAGCAGTTTCAAAGCAGAGCCCCCTGGGTTCCAGCTGCCAGAGAAGCCAGTTTAGTGGCAAAAGGATGAGGCCAAGCACCTGGATTTTTAACAAGCATCCGCATCTAGGTGTAGTGCAAAAATTACAATGAACCTAATTTTGCAGCTATTAATTGGTTTAAATTGCAATTCGAGAATTGGGCAGCAGCCTAGGGCCAAATTGTGCGGTGCCATCACATGGGCAGCTTATATTTACAGCCAGAAGAAGGGAAGTGACATGCAGGAAACACCAGTGAGGCCCATAGAATGGTTACAATTCATTTCTTTTGTTCGAACAAGGCTGAAACTGCTAGCCTCCTGTGATGGACGGAAGTCCTGCTGCAGGGATTGGCGGAGACTCAGCTATTTGTTACGAAGGCAAATTCCTCAGTTGAGTTTTTAGTTTGCTTAGGGACTGACTTAGCTTGTAAGCCATTGCATAAGGACTCAATTTTCAGAAGCATTCTCAGGTCAAACTTAGCTTGATTTTACAGTGTCTAGACACCCCGTGTCTAACTTGAATCGAATGCAGGCAGCTCCCTGAATACATTTGAAAAATTTGGGTCCACACCTACCTGTGTATTGTTGTGTCCCACTGCCCTTGCAAGATGGAAGACCAGGAGGACAGGGGCCAGATGGACAGCTACATGAGTCCCACAGAGCTGGACCAGGACCTGAAAGAAGAAAATGGTACATTATATGGTCATTCATCCATTGAAAGAGAAAATTTGGTTGTGAAGACTGTAACTAATTTCCGAGGACCAGAACTTTTAGAAAGGAAATTCTCAGATTTCAGAACTACTAAATATATAAACTCCAATGCCATTCTGGCCTCTTTTGCAGACTGGCTTTTGATGACATTGTTTCAGTCCCTGTACAGAGGCTGTATTTAAAATAGTGATGGTGAACCTTTTAGAGCTTTCAATGATAACAAATAACTGGTTGTGGCACGTGTGGCATAGGTTGGCTACCACTGCTCTAAGAGATCACACAAATTCATCTCAAGAGTCCAGTGCTAGGGAAAAAAATTATTATCCCTCCTGACAAATATATGTGCTTCCTTTTATCCTACTGTGGCAGATCATTTTTCCCAAGATGGTCACCACAGTATTCAGTATTCCATGCACTCTTCTAAAATCCAACATTATCCTCCATCCAAGTCAGAAAGCAGGTGCTGAAATCTGGGAGGGTCCTCTCACTGATGTGATGTTGAAAAGCTGGTGGGCTTAATGTAGGTTCAGTTCTGGGGTTCACTGGCTTTGTGGTTACCACTTTCTTCCTCAAATAAGCCAATTGTCCTGTGAAAAGTGAAAATACCCGAAGACCATCACATCTGAGAGGTTCCAACCCCAAAGACCTTAGAGGATGAGAAATCAGAAGCCAAAGATTAATGAAACGTCAGATGTATGACTAAACAATCCATCTTTAAAGTTGATCCTCCACTTCCAGTCACTCCAGTTGATATCAAGTACACCAGATGTGAGCTGCCCAACAGGCCCCTCCCCAATTTCATAACCCCTAAAATCATGAGAAAAGTGTAATGACTATCCTAACCCACTATTTTGGGGGACAGTTTACTTTGCAACAACAGATACCTAAAACATGTGCTATGATAACAATTAATCATCATATTCTCCTTTTTCTCCTTGGTTGCTGGGAAGCTCAGAGGTCATTTTTTGATTCGTCTGTAGCAACTCTCCCTAACTTATTTCCTTATTTTATGCATATAATCCTTGATTTTTTAAAACTCTGCTAATTACATTACATTTTGTGTCTTTTCTTATTTCAGACTCTCTTTTTGAGAAAAAAAAAAAGAATTGAAAAATGGAAGGATGTTGAGATTTTCTAGCTTCATTCATCCTCGTTACATATTTAAAATTTCCCACTTATCAAAGTTCTTAACTTCCAAAGGCTGGACACAGACACATAACCCTGCACTGTCACCCAGCGGATCAGTTTTCCACCACCACTGGTCCATGTCTTGTCCCAATCCTTCTCCTTCACTCTGGTTTGTGTCACAAGTACCTCTCATTACCCAACTTCCATAGGCACAAGTGGTTTCTCAAAGGGCCCGAGTGACCCAAAGACACAGATTTCTGCTGGAGGAAGTTCAAGTTAGATAACTGGAGAGATATTTTTGGTCAAGGGCAGGATCCTGGAAAAAGTAATATCTAAGAACAAACCTACCTGCAAGTAAATTATTGTGTGCCCTTGGGGAAGTCCCCAAAGCAGACAAGATCATAGCTCTAAAGCCCTGAACAGTCACCTGCAGGCCCCCCATCCCTGGTATGAGCTCTCCGAAGCTGTAAGTAGTTTGGAAATCAAACCATTCTAGACTTTAGAAAGAAACCGTGACTCCTACAGCTCATGGAACTTAACTCTCCCATTGGGAGCAGAAGTATCACCCTGTAATCAAACACATAAATATTTTCATTGGAAAAAAAATGTGACTGGTTGCAATAACAACTTGAAATTGTTTGACACCAGTTCAGGACAGATATTATTTCCAAGTGAGTTATGAAAAATGCCATACTAAATATCTTGCTTGTATTTACGTATTTCATAATATTCCCCAAGAGATTAATACTATTATTATTTTTAATACAGAGAAGAGAAAATGGAGACTCAGAGACATTAAGTTACTTGGCAAAGGTCTAGTATCTCTGAAAGGGCAAAGCTGAGTTTCCAGCAAGAAGTGTCTGACTTGGAGACCCGGATGCTTGGTGTCCATCTTTCCCCGGATTCTCTGCTTTGTGCACTGCACATGCGTATAAGAAACTTCCTGTGTGGCTCCTAGGAAGCTGTGAGTTCAGCTAGTGAGTTTAAGAGAAGAAAGAAGGAAAGGAGGGAGTGAATGATGGAAAACAGGAGAGAAGTCTCTTTTTTACAAAATAAATAAAATATAATCCATCTTCCCCAAACCCAGACCCCAAGGGAAAAGCTGAGCAACCGTAACCAAAATTGGAAGAGAGTCTTCCAGAAATGCTCCAATTCTTTTCTCCCTGAATTTTTGCATATGGATGTTGGGCGGTTATTCCGTTTGCTGCCACCACATGCAAAGAAATTGATATTTTTAAACGGGCGCTGCTTTTTTAAAAAGTGAGACTCTCAAGCTTTTTTTTTTTTTTTCCTAAACAAATCATGATACCTCTAAAGAGCAGTGGGCTACAGGCCCATCCAGAGGTGGCTTCTAACCTCAGCTCTGTCATTTACTGACTGTGGGACCTGAAGACTTTCTCTCCTCTCTTCAGATTCAGCCTGGAGAAACCTCTCTTCTTTTCTACCTCTTTGTTCCTGAGGCCAGGCTTGGAGGGGCCTCTCAAACCTTGAGGTGGCCCTCAGGAGAGGGGGTTGTATGCTCTAGGCTAAGGAGAGGAGCTCCACCCTTCCTGCCAATCATTCGAAGGAGTCATCTAAACAAGGATCCCACTGCACCTCCTGCATACTGCCATGGTCAGGGGACACCTCTACCGCCTCACCAGATGTCAGACTTGTGCAAGGCTGCCCAGGCTTGTGGACACCTCTGTGCTTTGACTGTCCAACAGTCCCTCCTAATAAGCTCTCACTATTCAGACTGTAGGCCCAAAGCATAGAGGCTGCCATCCATCCTTCCTTCTGTCTGTCCGTCCGTCCATTCATCCATCATCCATCGGTCTTCTACTGGATGATAACAGACAGCCAGATATTGTGACCCAGCTGTGGTAGAAATGAGACTGGGCCGAATATTGCAAGTACACACTTCACACAGGCAGAGCGTCAGTGTGTAGGTGGGGAACTGTAGCCAAATTGGAGTTTAGGCTAAAGGGAATGAGCAGTTGGTTTAGAAAGTGACTAATCTGCTGCTTTCAGAACACAGCGAGCAGTGGATTTTGACTGATTTGGTGCAGTGGCCTAAAGTCTGATAATTTCCACTGGCCAAGGCACGCTTCCAAAAGAGGTTTCTTCTTGTGACAGACTTGGACCATCAGATGGTCTCAGTCAACTCATCCTAGGAGCTGTTGAATCATCTCATGTTGGGCACCATCATTCTGCTGCAGGCATCCCGCCTTGTTCTTGGTGAGCCAGCAGGAGGTGATCATTTTTGCTCAAGAACCACTGAGCTACTATTATAGCTGCTGTGTCTTTCTGCACAAGTGTCCTGGTCTTATACTAGGGCAGTAGGACATTCAGTGCTTAAACTGCTGAAAAACTACAAGTGTGGGGTAGAAAAAACAGACCAACTCCAAGAGGCAATAGGTGAAGCTAACCCTGTCTTAGTCTCAGACAGGATATTTCTTAAATGATCAACGTGTCTACATGCAGAGTACAATCTGACTCAAGAGAGACCGACACAATATGAAGACAGAGTGCCAGACCTTTTATCTTCTTTTACTCACCCATCAGACATCTGCAGGTCCAAGAAGAGTCAC
>RJWT010004472.1:0-33289 GCA_004365215.1 Cuniculus paca
GTGACCAGGTAGCTGAGAAACACTAGGGTAACAGCGGGAGGTCAAGGGCCAGGCTGCTTACATTTAAACTCTGGCTTTTGGACCTAAGATCAGTTTCTGAGACCTCAGTTAATTCACCTGTAGAATGGGGATACAAAAACTCTCACCTCCCAAGGCTGTTGTGAGAACAAATCAATACACATTAAAGTATGTAGAAATGATAGACACCCCACACAGGCTGGCTACTTGCTATTAATATGCTTATCATATTCCTCTGTGCTCTCAGATCCTTTACCACCCCCTGACCCTTAAGTGATCACCCGGCACGGCATCTCTCACCATCTCCCCTAGCTTGCTCTTTTCTCATACTTTCCAATCACTCAAAAACAAACAAACAAAAAAAGCATAAACCCCAGTATCCTGAGCTGCTTTTTAAAAAGTGTCTGTCCGACAGTGTGTCAGAATAGTGTCTCCCAGGCAGGGCGCTTGGTAGTGCAGAGGACTTCTTAGTCTGCCTGCCCCTTCTAAAGGTGAGGTTGCCCTGGTGCCGGCAACTGGACTTGCTTGTGCCTACCCGAGTCTGAGTCCGGGGTAATGCAGAGGAGAGGAAGGGGCATGCAGCAAGCGCAAGGAGAAACAGATGCACTGGGAGACTAAGTAAGGGGCCAGCGCAGCCTCAGGTGGCACAGAGTCAGTGAGGAGGGGTTAAGGGCTGGAGTTTTGCGCAAAAAGAGAAATGATTTGGGCATTTTGGAAAGAAAGACAAATAAAAAGGATGCTATAGATGTTTGGTCATGTGTGAATGCAATCCTCCTCCTGCTGCCCTTTCAAGAAAGGGCCCTATAGGGATGCTCAGAAAACCACCAGGCCGCTAGGATCATTTGTGCTTCTTTTGGATGCTCTGAGCAGTAAGACCTAGATTTATTTGGATTATAATAGCAATAGCGTTTATCGAGTGCCTACTATACCTAAGGCACTAGGCTGGAACACTCATACTGCAGTGTCTCTGATCTTCAGAGCCACTCTGAAAAGGAGGAGCGCTTCCTCTGTTTTACTGGAATTTAGTTCCAATGAAGTTAAACAACTTACCTCTGGCAGCACAGCTACTAAGAGCAAAAACTGGTACAAGACCCGAAGCCTATGTGATTCCTAAGCCTAGAGTCTTGCTACCGTGCCACTGAATCTAACTACACGGAAGCTTTTAGAGCATATGGCTAAATGTTTCTGTCATAAGATTACTAATATTTCACCTTTAAATGTCACGGGTGTGTCTGATATGCATGCCTTGATTATCTCGTTGCCAGCGCGAGAAAATTTCAATGTTTGGAAACGAAGCCACTATCTCAGAGTTAGGAGACGCTTCTGTGTCACTATTGAAGTGTCATAACAAAACTTTACATCTAGGTGTCAAAATGAGACGCAGGAAAATGGATAATTTCTCAAATATTTTGTTGTATGTGTACATACTGGCAGGGAAGGGAGGGCTCTGAGGAGACTGTTTAAGATTTTAGTGCAGCTACTTAAAAATAAGTACATAATGTTGTTTGATTTCTGGGAGGCTTGGAGGAATAGTAAACAAACCACGCAGCCAGTCCTTTACAGCACACTACCTGGGAAAAGCATTGTTTGTCCACAGCAAATATGTAACCACAAAACACATTAAAATGCAGAAAAAAATCATCTGACCAAACAAAATAACGATAAATCCGCTTGAAACTTGTTGCCATTACAGGACATTAAATATGCTCATCTAGGAAGCGTGAGTGTGAGTCACCTACTTAATTGTGCACATAATTAAAGGGGTTGCTGCACTATGATTTATAGGTTGGATCTTCTAATTACTTAGCTGTAGCAATTAGGATTTTCTTTGTATTACACTTCTTGAGGCCAAAGATGCCTTCTATCACTCGGGCCAGATTTAGGAGGGCAGAATCTGGCTTCCATCCCATCCCCCAGTGCCGCCCCCCGGTTGAAGTTGTTCCCAACCGGGGATCTTCAAGGCAAGTCCGATGCTGTTGGGAGGGAATGAGAGGAAAGTCATTGCAATGATGGAACACATTCTCCTTGAGAGCCCACTTGGCTTTGAAGTCTCTGCAGCTCCAGGAGGCCACTGGGTCTTTGTCCAACTCAGTACCTTCCAACTTTTCCTTGCTAAAGAAAGATCTGAAGAGCCAGGAATTCAAGAGAAATATAGATCACGTTTTTTGCACCTACATGATTCCATAAAAAGGCTTTAAGAGGCCCTACAGCATGACCAGAAAAAGGGAGCTCCTCTCTGTCCATTGCATTCCATGTGCCAACAACTCTGCTGCATGTGCTAAGGATGAAAAAATGGACTCTGGAGTCAAAATGCCTGGGTTCAAATCATGGCTCCGAAACTTACTAGCTGTTCAGTAATGGAAGACTTACTTAAACTTTCTGAGCTTCGGTTTTCTTATCTGTAAAATGAGGCCAACAAGAATACCTAGTTCAAAAGATTTTGAAGATTAAACATAATAAAACTTTAAAGTAGGCACTTAGCATACCCCTGAATCACTTAGCAAAGCACTCTAAGCCTGCAGTGCTTGTGTGTGTTCAATATTTCTAGCCTTGTGAATCATTCATTCAGGTATGCAACAAATATTTAAGTACCTATCGATGGAGGCAGGCAGCCATGTTCTTTTCACTACCCTCCTCTACTCTCCCAGGACATAAACCTTAAACTATTAGGCACAAGAAAGTCATTCATTATGTTAAATAATTAAAAAAAAAAAGCTTTCTGAAGTTCCATAAGACTGGATTTAAGCTCGTGTAAATCAGTTTCCAAATACTACAGAGCCCCGAAGATCACACATCCCAGGACACAGCACAGAGCTGAGCTGCATGGCTGGAGCGCCTCACATCAAGGCAGCATCCTGTCACACTAAGATGAAGCAAAAGTTTGGAAGCGCCTTCCAAAGAGTGAGTGGAACGCCCAGGGATGGAAAATCACCCTTGATTCTGGCAAATACTGGTTGAGCTAAGTCCTGCACCCAGCTCTATGAGCAACAGCCAATGGGCTCCATTTTCAGTGGTCTTGGGGTCCAGCGGGGACATGAATATTCAAAGCCACTGGCCATTCCAGCAATAAGAGCAAGGACAAGAGAAGGGCGCTGTAGCTTATGTTGCTTGGTAACAGGGTGAGGGGGGCACTCTATGGAAGGGGACATGAGAGCTGAGGTTCCAGTCAGTCTTGGCCATGAGGACAAACAGGAAGAATTCCAAAGGCCTGATAAGAAGTTCTGAACTAAATAAAAATAATAATATCAATCAAGACCCATAGTAAGCATCAATGTCTTTCATTGAAAGGATCTTATTTTTGAGCTGTCCTAGATGACTTCTTCGGTTGAAAGACATCCCTTCCAAATGGGGTTCGGGGAGCTAAAGAAAGTATATTGGTGTCCACAGGGCTTCAAGCAGAAAGATCTCTGCACAGGCACTGAGCAGAACCTACGCATCCTGGGTGCTCCAGAAGGGCCGGCTCTGCTTTTCCTCTGAGTAGCCTGCAAGGAAAAACTACATCGTGCCTTGGCTCGTTTCCTCTGGCAAAGGGAATTATTATAATATGTGTTTTTCTTTCTATTTATGAAAACTCAGTACTCCAGAAAATCAAGCTGTTTATGTTGGCAGCACAAAGAAAAGTGGACTGGTTGCCACCAAAGAAAGCCCCATCAGGAAATACACACCCATCAACTTTCAATCAAATAAATAGGCTCGTTCATCAGTACAAACAAAACAGCACGGTCAGCAAGAAAGTAGCCTAGTAGAAAATGACCCTATTTCAGATGAGGAGTCACTTGACCTTGGGAGTCTGAGATGCTGATAAGAGGCTGGAGTTTTGGGTTGTTGTTTTTTTTTGTTTGTTTGTTTTGTTTTGTTTTTCATGAAACAGCATTTCCTTGTGACAAAATCAAAGGTTTTATCTTAGCAATTAGGAAGTGAGTTTCTCTTGCAGTATGTGAGAGAAAAATACTTCAACTGAGATAAGGCCAGCAGCAAACACCAATCCAAATGGCTGAAAACACATTTCGGGGAAAAAAAAAAACCCTAAAAAAATGTCTGTACCCGTTCTGCACATTGAACACGCCACAGTCTGAATTTGAACCAATGAGGACTCACTTGCCCGCCTTCGCCCAGACAGCCTGTGGGACTTTCGTGCTCATTCTGCCCTCTGCTGGCTCGTTTTGTAAAGCGCACCTAGAAAGCTGTGCATCTAAGCAAGAATGACTCTCTTCGGGTGACTGTTCCACAATTACAGGGTCCCCAGACCACTGTCTGGTGGCCTGTAGACCTTAGAGCTGGTTTAGGGATTAAATAGACTGAAGTCATAACTTCTACTTAAGTGAACAGAGAAAGAGTTTTAAAAATGTGTCCCCACAGTCAGTTTCGCACTAGGTCAGGTGGGCTGCAGATGTACTGTAATGAGTGAATTCTTGTAGATGGCAGAACCCAGTACACTGTATCATTAAGCATTGAACATGGCAAGATCAACGAAGTTAACTTATTAGACATGTTAATGTTTAAGTACATTATTGGCACACTGGGACTAACATCTGTATGCCTCAGAATAACAAAAACCACTTAAAGAATTAAAAATTTGATTTATCATAAAGATACATTAATGAAATAGGTGTTGGCACAGGAATAGACAATGTTCAGGAACCGACTTGCATTCACATGGAACCTTGGTCTAGGAGGGAAAAGCATTGTCAGTCAGAGTAGAAGGCTGCTAAAGGGTACCATGAGAGTTGGTTATTTTTCCATGCCAAAAAAAAAAAAACTCACATTATATCTCAGGCTATAGAAAAAACAATAATATATTTCACATGTACTGTAGACCTCAGTGTAAAACCAAGATTTTAAAAAGTTAGGAGACTATAAATGAGATGCAAAATTATCTAGAAAAAAAAAAGCAAGGATAAATGTGCATAATTATGCAGCATAAACCCTTTGTAAAAGTCATCTTAAAGTTTATGGAGCATAACAAGATAGAAGAAACTATCTAAAGCACAAATGACCAATGAAATCTTGGCAGTCGTATAAAGAATTTCTATAAGTTAATTTTTAAAAAGGCAAATAATACAATAGAAAACAGCAAAATCAGGCAGTGGTGCACCTGTAGTCCCAGCTACTCAGGAAGCTGAGGCAGGAGGTTCACTTGAGTCCAGGAGTGCAAGACCTGTGGCAAGGCCTTGTCTCAAAGAGACTGATAGAGATAGAGACAGAGACAGATAGAGAGATAGAGATGGAGATAGAGATAGAGACAGTTAGACAGAAAAAGAAAGAACCGAGTAGATCAGAGAAAAAGAAACCTAAGTGCGCAATATATTGTACAATCTGTCAACAATAAAGAAAAGGCAGATATCAATGAGATAGCATCCAGTTCCCAAAATATTACCTATTTTTTTTTCCGGCACCGGGGATTGAACTCATGACCTTGTGCTTACCAGGCAGGTGCTTAGGCCGCTGAGCTAGATCCCCAGCCCCTAATGTTACCTATTTTTTAAAAAATATGTCCATGCTAAATCCAGGTAAAGATAAAGACATGGATAAGTAGGAATTCTCTGCATTGCTAGTGGAAGCGTAAATTGGCAAAGCGCTAGTTCATATTTAATGAAATGAATAGTAAATACCCAATGAACATATAATTAATGTATCTGACTGGCATTATATAATAAACATCTAAGTGACAGCTCTACAGTTGATGACTGATACACATTCTTTATGGCCAAGCTGTCCTGGAGCCTAGAGAACCTTTCTCACATTTGCACCAAGGTATGTATTGGCCATGGTAACTGATGAGATGTTGCTGCCTAATCAGCCTCTGTGTGGTCCAGAGCCGATGACATGCACCTGGGAGGGCTCAGGATGGGCTTTGGGGTTACACAGACTTGAGGGTTCTTACTCTTTGTGGCTGTGTAGACCCCGAGCCAACTCCAAGTCATCATCTTACCAGAGTCATTTGGACTATCCCCTCCACTAGCAGCGGAGACTGGCAGAACTTGATAATTCTCTATCATTCAAGTCGACATCTTTGTTCTTAGTCATCACTAGGATATGCACACTAAGTTTGTGAGGTATCCCATTATTCACTAAAATAATTACCTTGTCTTGATGCTCAACCCCTAACATGGCTGAGGAGGAAATAAAAAAGTCAATTTTAGCTAGTAGACACTAGTTTGACACAATCTTACTGGATTTGGACCTGAAAGATGTCAGGCCAGATTGAAAGCAATGACCGAACTCAGAAAAGAGCTTTATATTAAATAGAGAGCGTGACTTCCCCATCACATATACCCAACAAGTTAAGAAGCAACCAGGACTCAATGGAAAAGGTAGGGGAGGATTCACGTGGTTCACATCACTATGAGCCAAGGCTCTTGCAGAATTAGTTTGCTTAAAAAATTGCTGGGAGTGGTGGAGCACACCTGTAATCCCAGCACTCGGGAGGCTGAGACAGGAGGATTGTTGTGAGTTCAAGACTAGCCTGAGTTACAGAGTGAGCTCAAGGTCAGCCTGAACTGCATAGCAATACTCTGTCTCAAAAAGACCAAAAAAAAAAAAAAGACCACATACACACAAAAAGCCTTGTGCTTATGCTATCTCTCTTTTGTTTATCTATGCCTATCCTTAGAAATCATAGCTTAAAGTCATGTTCAAATTTGAAAGCTAAATAGAAATCGCATAATGAACTCCTTTTCTATATAAAGAATTTTCCTTCAGAGGTCATTAACTACGTATCTATATAAGAAATGCAAATTAATGACCCTTTCACCTATCTTTATAAAGACAGAAGCAAAGACTCTAGTTCAGTGACGGCAAATTTTTTAGTTTTTAGTGATACAAACAATCCGCTGTAATATGTGTGCCCTAGGTTTGCCACCACTGTTCTATGACATAAACTGCACCTAATAACGTTTTACACAAGATACTTTCTCCAATTCTCCAAACCCCCTTTAAATTATCCCCACATTAGTACTTCAAGGAATCAACAACTTGGATCTCGTCTTATTAAAAAGTTTTGCACATTGAAAGAAATCACCAACAGAGTGAAAAGAAAATCACAGATTGGGATTTTTGCAGACTGTCCCCAGACAGGACTTTTATCTGGAATGTATAAAGAATTGAAAAAAATCAGGTCCCCCAAACTTAAAGACCCAACCCAAAAATGGGCAGCTGAGCTGAATACACACTTCTCAGATGAAGAAATACAAATGGCAAATAAATATATAAAAAAACTTTCAACATCATTGGTCATTCAAGAAATGCAAATTAAAACAACACTGAGATATCATCACTCCAGAAAGAATGGCTAACATCAAGAAATTAACCAATAACAAATACTGGCAGAGCTATGGGGGAAAAGGAACCCTTCTCCATTGTTGGTGGGAGTGTAGACTGGTATAACCACTGTGGAAATCAGTGTGGAGATTCCTCAGAAAACTAAGATTAGAGGTTCCATTTGACTCAGCTATTCCCTTTCTGAGTATTTTCCCAGAAGAATTGAAAACATCATACCATAGTGATATATGTGCACCCATATATAGCAGCACAATTTGTAATAGCCAGATCTTGGAAACAACCCAAATGCCCATCAACTGAGGAATGGATAAGAAAGATGTGGTATTTTTATGCAATGGAATACCACTTAACCATCAAGAATGATAAACTGGAGGCTTTTATAGATAAATGGATGCAACTAGAAACCACACTCACAAATGAAATAAATCAGACTTTCATGTGTAAACACTGTATTGTCTCACTAATGTAAAGAAACTGAAAGAGTAAATAAGATTCAAAAGTTCTAATAGATATAGTAAAAGGGAAAGAAACTGCTCAAAAGAAAATTAAATTGTTTGATCAATCTTGCATGACTGTATCTGGTAACCTTCCCAGCTATTTTGAAGATAACAATATGGAATATAACAACCATTGTTAAATTCCTATCATCTCGTTTTGAAATCCTATATCGCTATTGTTTTGTTGTTGTTGTTGCCATTCTACTTTTGTTGTTGTTGGTTTTTGATTGTTTGCTTCTCAATTTTTCTATTTTTTTCTCTTTAAAATAAATAAATGAATTATCTCCACCACCCCCTTTAAATTATGGTTAAGACAAATTAAAATGGAAGTACCATTACAACTATTTCTAAATTTAGGAATTAATCACCAGCTAAGACCTATGAATCCCAGAACTTTGTCTTTGAGATAAACTTATTTTTCCTCTTCAAAAGCTAACTGCATATGTTTCCTGCCACAAGACACAGATACAGGGCTATCTTTCTGCAGGAGAGTTTCTAAATGGCCAGTCCTCTACAAATAAAGAGGCTCTTCTGTTGGTCATCGTTTCTGACAGTAATTTGCAGGACAGTTGGTGGAGTAGAATGTAAGAGCAGATTGACAAAAAGAATGTAAAATTTTACATGGCAAGCCAACTGTAGAACGGAAATGTTTGACAAGCAAAAAAATCAGTACCAAATCAAATCACTTTGCATATATGTAAATTGGTTGGAACTGTGCCTGTCAGCTATCACTTTGCGTACCAGAGGCCTGAGTGCTGAAAGGCAGTCAGAGTCATTAATAAAACCGGATGCAATAAAACGAAGCCCATTCTCCAACAACCTGGGACAAACACTCACAGACCCCTTGCCTGTGTTCCCCAGACCCCCACTACCACCAGGTCAGGCCTTAGGCATCTTTCACATTCACCTGCAGCTCCACTCCACGCATCAACTGAGCACTGTCTGCATGCAGGGTGTGAGCCCTGCCGTGAGAGGCTTTGGCCTAAGAAGGAAGAGGATCTACTTTCAGCACTGTGTTCAGCCCCTCTTTAGCTAGGTGAGAACATTCACACTCTCTCATCAGTTGGTTCCAGGCTGCCCAGCCCTAACCTAACAACCTGCCTACCATTGTCTGAATGTTAGTGCCCCCACCCCACACACATAGGAACACAGCAGTGTGTTAAATCCTGATTCCCAATATGATACCTGGAGGTGAGGCCTCTGTGATTAGGTCATAGAGGTAGAGCCCCATGACTGGGATTAGTACCCTTATGAAAGAGACCCTAGAGAGCGGCCCTGCAATGGGAGGAGGCAGAAAGCAGGAACAGCACCTCATCAGACAGGCAATCCAGCAGCACCTTGATCTTGGACTTCCCAGCCACTTGGACTGTGAGAAATAAGTAACTGCTATTTGTAAGTTATACAGTCGATGGTATTTTGTTAGTTCAAAGATACTAAGACGCTGCTCTCCAGGAGCACATCGGGCATGTACAAACTTACACAAGGCTCACATCCCCCTCTCCTGGGAACCCACCGCATGCCTGACCTCCTGACTGCGCAGAACATTGCCTGTAGATGTCTGCAGAAGCCTCATTCGACTGCCACCAAACTGATCATCTGAAGTCTACAAATCTCTCTTGCTCTCCCCCTGGGCACCATGTTCTGAGTCCTTCCCTATGGGCATAGGGTGAGTTTTCTAGAAGCTGATATTGTGATAGTGTTGGAGCTGCATGCTGTTGACTAGGAATCAGCACCTCTGGGAGGAAGAGGAGGGGAAAGTCATGAGAGCCGACTCGGCCAACTGGGCAGCGCCCATTAGAGTGGTCTCAGGTGAGGTGAAATGCCTAAGGCTTTAACCTTTCACCTCGCTCCATCCCGGGACGTGGGTCTCCTCATGGGAAGGTGTGACCTTGAGCACCTGGCTGTCTGCAGCCAAGCTGGGCCCTGAAGGAGTTGCAGCTCAGACTTTCTGCTAACCTCACTGCCTGCAGCTGGGCTGCAGATCCTTCCCAGATAGGGATACACGTCTGTCACCCTGTCACCTGCAGCAAAGACCTCTGCCTGCCCAGGGCTCTGATCTATGTCTGGTCATTGTGCATAGCCTCCCTGTCTTCCAGCACAGGAGACAACTCAACTTCTTAGAGCTCACGATTGTCACGATAATGCCGGGGAAGCACATTTCTGGCTACCTTCGTTGTCATGGATACTAGCAAGCTTGGCTGTCAACTCCACTGCCCGTAGATGTGATCTATCCCTCACCTCTCATGGCCTATCTCTCCCTCTACACCACAGCCCCCCATTCTCCCATCTGCTGATAGGTCTGTTTCCTGTTGATCTCCCTGGAGAACTCCCCACAGAGAAAGCACTACTTCTGAGGAGAGACCAAAACGCATGGTCACAAACACAGGCCAGACCACTGTGGGGTGAACAGGGAAAGAGGACTGACTCCAACGTACTGTACCAGCATCTACAAGACAGTTTTGCCCTCTTGTAAGTGATGCTAAAAATCACTTTAACTGGGAGGTTCTGGGGTGGGCTGTGTATTTAAAGGTTCAGAGGCCATGAAGATCATTTGAGAGGACAATTTCCTACATCTTCAGCAAATCCTTGCTCTAATGGGACTCATTGTGCCTGGAATATTCTCAGTCCTAGAGCCAGCCCTGTCTCATGGAGTTAGTCCTCTGCCAAATTTCCTCTGGTCCTCTTCAGATTGTGCCATCTTTTTATCTTGGCTTTTATTGTTCCTTCTTTGCAGTTTTCCCTGCCTGAAATTTCCTCCATCTCAAAAAAACAAAAACATCACCTCCACCTGAGAGCCTTCTTTGCATCACTGCGCTGCACTCTGATTATGAGTTTACTCTACATGTTCCCAGTATTAGGTTTATATCGAAACCAAATGGCATTGTATAAGATTTCAAAGGCTGGACCAAGTTATTATTTTTATTGCATCAGTTCCTTCTTAAATCAATTAAGCAGCAAATAAGGTAGGGGGACATTTTGGTGCCATGAGGGATATTTTAGGTGGTTGACTTTTGCTTTTTATAAACTGGGTTTGTTGTAATGAGATTTGACCTGGTGGTTATTTGCATGTGATTATTTGCTGAACATTTGTGATTGTTTCTAGCATGAAATCTATGCGATTGGCCTATCCAAGCCACAATCAAAGGAACCCATCATGATGTCATCCAATTTCCTGTAACCCTATATGAGTTGTATTAAAACATCCCTCATTAGGCCAAAAAGGTGTCGATGTGTTTGAAACATTTGTCCTCACCCATGTTCAGCCATCTCAACCATATAGCAGGTCCTCCTGGGCAATGACCATGGCCTGGATAGATACTTAGAGGCATCACCAAGCATACATTGGACACATATGCCATGCGAGGCACTGTGGCGGTGACTTGTGTAGATTAATTTAATCCTCCAGTGATCTCAGGAGCAAATGGAAGCAAGTGAAGTTCAGGCTTTATCCAAGGTCACACAGGTGATGAGACAGTGTGAAATCTAGTTCCAGGTTTGATGTTACTGTTGTTGTTTCTAAAGTCCTATGTTCTAAACCAGAAATGGTGGCACAGAGGTTCTTGTAGTCTCAGCTACCCAGAAGTCTGAGGCAAGAGGATCATTTGAGTTCAGGAGTCAGAAACCATAGTAAGACCTCTACTTAAATCAATCAATCAATCATCCCTCAATCAATCAATCATCCCTATTTCTGTTCCTTCAAACACTTTGTTACTAGCCTACAACAAGTTTAATATTAGTCTCTGTGACTCAACAACTCTAAGGTAGCTAGCCATATCTCCTGTCCCCCTCTCCCTCAGAAAGACAGGACCAAAAGAAGTTTTCCAACAATTCAGAGTTAAGAGGACCCCACCTTTCCTGATCCAAGAGGACTGTGTGGAGCAAAAGTATTGACAATGTGTTCTGGGCTTTCTCTGCAATGAGTGTCATGTGTTCCTGATTTCTCTCACCCCGTCAACCCCCACTGTCAGGTCACACTAGAAAGAAAGATGAGCAGCACCAAAAACACCAGGCCAGCTGCCTGCAGCTTGGAGTTGAGCTCTTGGGCAGCCCACAGGGACCCATGTCTAGGTGAGGCCAGCAAGTCATCAGTGCATCACCTCTGAAACCCATTCCAAGAGCAGATGGCCCTTTACTTTTAAAGTGACTATTACTAGGATGAACAGGCATTATTTCTTCAAATTATCTTCCTGGGATCTGTTGTACTTAGTGCCCTATAATAAGTCAGGTTTTATTCTTACTAATAAAAAAAATTGCTAAGCAAAATTGGAATAAAGCATGCCTCCTCTCCACCCAGCCCACATCTGATGGAATGAACACTCAGATCGTGAATAAAAATCCAGCCCCAGCCTAATATATTTCCCTTGTGGAGGGGCCATGTGGCTTAGCAGCTCTGCCACTGCATAGGCAAAAATGCAGAGTTTGTCTCTTTTGTCAGTCTGGAGATAAAATCCTATTCTTTGTAATCCCTGAAGAAACAAATCAAATAAACTCGGGCTGAGCTAACCATTTTCAATCCATCAAAGCAATCAAATTCTGTTTACCTGAATTACAATGATTTCTAAAATGTTATTAAAAAGTAAAATGGAGTTTAACTATTCCAAAAAACCGAAAATGATGTGCAAACACAAAAGGGATAAGATTTCTGTAATTATGTAGACATAAAGTCGGTCCGATCATTTGTGCCACAATACATTGTAGCCATGGCGTGTGAAGATAAAGAGCCCTTTGTCTAGCAGGGCTGCCGCAAGTGATGCATAAACATAATTAATGTACGAAGTCTTCAAAGGGGTGACTATTCATTTAGTTAGTTTTATTGCTCTTTAGGGCAAACAATGGTTTTATAA
Organism: Cuniculus paca; assembly: GCA_004365215.1. NCBI lineage: Eukaryota > Metazoa > Chordata > Mammalia > Rodentia > Cuniculidae > Cuniculus > Cuniculus paca. Next base: position 12,641 of record RJWT010004472.1, read on the forward strand.
TTTAATAAACCAATTAACTGATTATGTCTCACCCAAAATATTTGTATATCATCCATTCTATCAACTCTAAAGTCCTCATCCCATTTCTTACCCTGACAGTGTCGTTGAAAAATGTGACTAATTAGTATACTTGGCACACATTTGGCTAGTAGGTTATTTTGAAGCAAATTCTTCAGATTTTTGTCTCAAGGTGCTTTGGGGAACATTTGCAACAACAGAAGGCCCTCTTTTCCGATGTCATTAAGAGCTCAGATATCACCTTATTGTGATGACTGTTTAGAGCCACTCTGAAAGAAAGAATGTGGCCCTGCTGCTTTATCGTAATTGTTAAACCCTTCTATAGGGAGCAATTCCGTCCCTAAGCATGGCATGCTTTATCAAAATTGCTTCTTCTGCTCAGGCAAGAGCCTTTCTGTGGACTTCAGGTGGCTATTGCAGGCTGTATTATAACAGTGCTGTTAGCCACATTGCAGCTGAAAGATCTTGCAGCCTTTCCATTATAACCCTCCATTATCACGTAGAGAAAAGTCGGCTGGGAAAAAAATGCATCCACGAATAAAACTTGACATCCTGGCAAACTGCAGAAAGCTTCAACCTAGGCACATTCTTTCAGCACTTTGAAATGTGAAATTGTCATGACAGGCTTTCAGTAGCAAGAATATATGTCAATAAAAGCATAGAAATGGAGTCATTTAAGAGGATTTGCTGGAACCCTCAGGAAAAGATGTTTTTATTATAGGTACAAATGCACTTCCTGCTCCAGTGCCCGAAAGCTGCTGATGATCTCAACCAGGGACTTTGCTTGCTAGTGTTGCATAATAAACATTATCCTGACCTGCAAGCTCTCACCTTTTCAGCGGAACATTCCCTCGCTTGTTCACAGAAGCAACAACCAGGAGCCTCCAACCCAACCATCATGAACTAGGTAGGCACGACCCCTGTCCTCATGCAACACATGCTCCAGGGAAAATCAGAGCAAGAGTAACCAATGTGACAGGTGCATACAGGGCAGTCCCTGAGCCATGACACACAGAGAGAGTGCTTCTCTCAAGCCAAGAGGATCAGAGAAGCAGGATGGCGTAGGTAAAACCAGGTAATTGGGGAGGCACAGAGCCTGGAGGTTGTCTAAAGGGGCAGCAACCCATTTGAGCCCTAGGGCTGCGAGGTAGCAGAGAAAGTTAGAGGTGGGCAGGTCCACACTGAGCAAAGCTAATCTTCATGCTGGGAGGAATGTGGAACCATGGAAGGTTTTAAGCAGAGAAGCTATATGATCAGATTTATATGCTGGACATATACACCTGCACGTTCAAAACCTCCTCTGTCCTGTGCTCCCCTCCCCAAAGATCCTAAAAGTTAATGGTTAATATTGTAATGCAGGCCATGATCTATGGTTTGTTTTCCCAGTGAAAAATACAACTGAGGGCTAGGGATATAGCTCAGTGGCACAGCGCCTGCCTGGCAAGCATGAGGCCCTGAGTTCGATTCCCAGTACCTAAAACAAACAAAAAAATACAATTGAGCTTTTGGCATAATGCTTTCCAAAGCCACAGAGTAGTATAACTTGCCTGATTACCACTCGTACATCTGTTAGCTCATTCCACGCCTAGGCTTCACTGGAGTCTCTGTGAATGACGCTTCACTGAAACAGGAGAAAAATCATAAATCCTAGTAGGAGTCAAATAAACATACGACCCTGAGGTCCCACACAATTGAGGGACAGACAGGAAGCTCTGGAAGTCCAAGGAATGGCTTGCTGTGAACTAAGGTGGTCAAAGACGTTTCCCAGAGGTGATGTGTTCTGAGCTGGGCGGAAAGAACAACGCAAACAGAAAGCAAGGTGGAAGGGACACAGGAGTACAGAGGGACAGCCCTCTGTCCCATCACAGTGATGTAAGGACGAGGAGAGGGAAGGAACAAGTAGAAGCAGGATGGATGCAAATACAGGACCTTTATTTCATCTTCCAGGGGATGATGAGACCATTAACACCTGTGCTGTAGAGAATGGCGTTCACTGGGCACTTCTTATCCTCACTGCTCTGGCCTGAGACTTCATCTTAGGTCTTCTGAGCCCAGACCCTGTTACTCTGTACTGTTCCTCACTGCCTTCCCAAGTTTCCAGAATGGTGGAGGAGCTGGAGATGAATGAGTGACAGGTGGCCCAGGTACCTCACGGCCATCAGGATATCAAAGGGAGGAATGGGCTGGATTCCCACAGTCGAGCGCACACCCCAATGACCCCCTTCATCATGTAGGATGAGGGTGAATTTCCAGTTCTAAGTTCCTGAATGATGTTGATGCTGCAGTTCTGGGAACCACACTTTGGAAATCACTGCCCTAGACTATGAGAGAATAGGTTTAGGTAGGATCCCAAGGAAAAGGAGGAACTCATATGTACCATGTGTACCTCTTTGTGAACTGCCCTGTTATGGCTTGTATCTAGATGTCTCCCCAGAACCTCATGCACTCATAGGTGAGGCTATTGGGAGGTAGGTGGGTCATGGATGTGTGATGCTGCGTTAGGGTGTATGATAGTGGGATTAAGGGTTTAGCATAGTTCTGGGTGTACGTAACAGAAGCCCCCACCCTGGGTGTGGGTGGCACCACCCAAAAGGCTGGTAGCCTGAATGGGACAAAGGGGAAAGAGGGAAGGCAGGCCTGCTGCTAGCTGCTTACTGCCTTCTGCTTCCCATGCCATGGACCGTTTCTTTCCTGTGATGCTCCTCTGCCATGCTGCCCCACCTTGGAACTAGTTGACTTTGGACTGAAACCTCTATAAATTGTGAGCTAAATAAACCTTTCCTCCTCTAACTTTGGGTGTCAGGTATTTTGTCTTGGCAACAAGAAAGAAACCATGACATGGCTCTACCATTATCCCTTTGAACCAAAGCACTCAAACACTCACTATCCTCACTCATAGCTCCATGCTTCTCCATGCACCCCTACCTAGTCTTATTCATTCTCTGTGACCCAGGCACCACCTCTCTGGGAATTCCTGTATAACTACCTGCATCAGTCCACTTTCCATTGCTATAACAAATATCTGAGATAACCGACTCAAAACAAAGAAAGGTTTATTTGGTTTTGAAGCATTCAGTACATAATTGAGTGGCCTTGTTGCTTTGGGTCTAGATGGGAAGGCAGCACATCATGGCTATGAGTGTGACAGGGCAAAGCTGTTCACCTCATGGCCGTCAGGATATCAAAGGGAGGAATGGGCTGGATTCCCACAGTCGAGTGCACACCCAATGACCCAAAACCTTCTTAAAAGTTATACCTGCTCCTAGTAACATCTAGCTGGGGACCAAGTCTTCAACACCTGGGCCTTCTAGGAGACAGTCAAGATCCAAACTGTATACCACCATCACCCTCAGCTGTCTGCCCATTACTCCACTGTTGCTGGGAAATGCTCACATAGAACAGTGTTTAACTGACCACATGTTCACTTGTCCTTGCCAACCTCTCATCTGGGAACTTCTTGATAAGGCCCAGGGGTGATGAGCTTAGTCTCCAGTTTAACCCCTGAGTCTCCTCTAGCACAGCCCCAGTACAGAACACTGACTCAATTAAGATTTGACAAATGTAAGGCTACACAAATGAACCAACTCAGGTAGGAAAGAGTGCTCGCATCCTACCAACCTGCCAAATCCAGGGGCTGTCTCAGTGCACATATTACAAAAGCCTGAATATTGAGGAAATGGTATTTTCCAAGCTCCAGAGAATGATGCAGGTAACAGAAAAATTTTTACTTCCAGATTGCTGCTGTTGAAAACTGGCCTCAAGCTGTGTCCACACCACCTCAGCACAACCAAGGCAAAGAGAAAAAAAGAGGGGAATTACTTGATTTTGTGGCCTTTTTACAATGAAGGTTCATTTTGATGACCATGGATAAATGCAGTATTGCTTGAGTCTGGGTGACTGGAATCGTATGACAATGTTATCTCATTAATTCCTACAAAGTAACACATTTTGCTGAGTAAGATAGAAAGGACTGCCCAAGGTCCTAGACCAGCGATGGCGAACATTTTAGAGCTTTCCATAATAACAAATAGCCAGCTGCATAGGTTTCCCACCACTGTTCTAGATCCTCAATTCTCAAGTGTCAGGATGCACCAGAATGACCTGCAGGGTTTTGGTAACACTGACTGCTGGCTCTACCTCTAGAGAATCTGACTTCATCATGTAGGATGAGGGTGAATTTCCAGTTCTAAGTCCCTGAATGATGTTGATGCTGCAGTTCTGGGAACCACACTTTGGAAATCACTGCCCTAGACTATGAAACCTGCCAAACTTATTTATCAGTTCTCAGGCACTTGGTACCAGACTGGCTTGCATCAGCTGAATAAACAGGTACCTAGATAGCAAAATAAAGTTCAGTCGGTGTGCTCACCTGGCCTGAATTGCTTCTTCTGTAGTTAAAGAAGGAGTGGCCACTTGCCAGCTACAATCAGACCACAGGGCCAAAGAAGGCCAGACCTGGGGGTATTAATTTTTCAAAAAGGAATCCCTGATATCAACTGCTTGCAAATGACTCCAGCTCTCCTTTTGAGATGGTCATGGTAGGAATTTGAAAAGGAGGTCAAAGTAAAATTGAGTTCTGACTCAGATTTCACAAAAGTGGGTTTTCAAATCAAATCAGATGAAACCTCTGGGTGCATGGGCCTCATTTATCCCTACCCAAATGTGACCTCTTCTATTAAGAAGGGGGAAAAATGCTTGAAAAACTTCTTTAACATCAAATAGCAACTTAAGAGTATTTTCTGGTGATTTAAACTTAAACGAATCAGAAACATCTGGATTAAATTTTACTCAAATTCTACACAATCTAAACAATTAAGGTGGGGGAGGAAGTACTTGGCAACTGCCCTTTGGGTTTAATCAAGCCTGGAGTATTTGAAAATTAGTGTGAGGTGTTGATGAGCTCTGGGTACAGTCCTAAGCCCCAGCCTTGCCACTTTGAAGACTCAGAAGAAAGGCAAGCATCACTTTTGTTTTCTCAGGACTCCCGGAGAGCCCTAGCATACATCTGTCATTTTCGTGGTCTCATGAGGATGGCTGCTTCACAATGATGCTCTGGACCAGTTTGAATGCTGAATGACCAGCAGCAAGTGGGCACTGTGAAGAGTATTCAGTAGCCTGAGCACAGCAGCTAAGAGCCTCACGGCACATGGAGAGCAGCTGTGGGGAAAGGGCAGCATGGGAAGAGGCCATGCCTCATTTGGAACCTCAGATCTGTCACTGAGGAGCTGGGAAACATTCCCTAAGATACCTCATCTCTTTAAGCTTTCACTGATTTCTTCCTCTGTAAAATGGGATTAACAACAGTTCCCTTCATGGAATTCATACAAGAATCAAAAAAGATTTGGCATTGGACCTTGGCTGTTGAAAGGGAGAATCTGCTACCCACAAGCTTTGGCACTCCTGAGGACCCCACCCAGACTTAGACTTCATTTAATAAACACCCCAAGTGACTTGCATACAGCTTAAGAGCTGTCACGATAAAGGCCCAGCACATAGTAGATGCTCAGTGAACGTTAGCTGCCATGATTATCATCTAAACTCCAGCTGCCTCATCAGGCCTGAAAGTCACTGAGTCAATTAGCCACTCAGCAGGGCTATCAGTAGGGATTATCAAGTTAGAAGGCTGGCTTTTCGTCACATGGAATAGTGACACTTCCTGCTGATGTCCTTTCATGAAACGGTGAAGAGGGGGCTGTTACGCTAACTGACAAATCAAAGCAAGCCAGGATGAAGACTGCAATCATTTTATACCCATTATCCCAGGAATTCCAGCCCATATGGCAAGCTGCCCTCACCATTACACACTGATCACAGACCCTGTTGCCTTACCTGGGATCAACCCAGAAACATAAAAGGTAGGGAATGGACCCAGATTTCTAGACAGGCTGTCATGGAAAAATTCCCTCCTGGCTGGGGGAGAATTAGGACCAATGTCAAATAAATCAGTTCCCCCACTTCCTGGCAAAATGCATTTGCCTGGTTCACCCAGCTTTCCAAACCTAGCACCGTCCAGCTCATTTAGTTTCCAGAGCTTGTGTTCAGGGACGTCGAGGGATTCTTTTGGCTGGCAGCCTGCATGCCTAATTTCTGTGATTAAGCCAATCATCATCCAGAAAGTGGCCTCTGCAAAATGACTAAACTCATATCAGGTGTCTCTCCTCTGCCCTTTCCCCTGCCTCCACCTCCCCATACAAAGGCCCTGTCTGCCACACATGACATTGAGTGCTTTCTCTCGGTAATGGATCACACGCCTTCTGAAGCTCAATTTCCTTTCCTCCTGAGCGCTGTGTCGTCTCTGCCACATTGATCAGCGTAAGCCACAGCAACGCTCTGAGCAGCTCACTGGCTGCCCAGTCTCCCCCTCCATTCCCTCTATTTCCTTTCCTTCCTCCCTCCTTACACCACACACACACACACACACACACACACACACACACACAAAATACTCAGAACATTAAAGAAAGCTGTTAAGCTAATCTGGTGCATCTAAATGGGCAATATATATTGAAGCCATGCTCCATTGATCATAATTATTGCACTGCCTCTTATCAAGTAGCCATCTTAAACCATTATTTAGAGATCATTTTGCTTTCCATTACTGTCACTATATTGCAAAATTCGCACAGAATTGGATGCCTGGCGATAGAGGGTTGTGCACAGCATTAGCCAGGACTCTGCCCTTGTCATCCAAGAGTGTTTCCAAACAGAGAGACTTAGCACCACAGCCAGTGAACTTTTGAAGAGCCCCCATCAGCTTTATGGCAGAAAAATAAATCCTCCACCCGGGTCTGATTTTCCACCTTGGCTCTGCAAACAATATCGCCATTATTCTTCCCTTACAATAATCCCTGGTAAGACCCTGGACATACAAAGCCCCCAACTCACACCGAGCACTCTGTAGATGAAATGCAGTCAATATAAAGTGCCTGAATGAAGGTAGCTGGCCTGTGGGAAAGAAAACAAGGGTGCCTTATCTGGAAGGGCCCAACCCCCTCAGTGGAAATTTTTCTACCAAAGCCCTTAGGATGCCTAAGGGAGACGAGCTGCTTCATCTCCTCCAATGGCCCATGTTACCTCCATACTATCTCTCCTCTACCCATCCTTTATTGAAGACCCTCTGCAGAGAAGAAGCACTAGGGCCTTCTCAACAATGATGAGCTGAATGGGACTGAGCAAAGTGATTAAGTGCATGGACCTCGACATCAGAGTGGGTTCAAACTCAGACTTAGCCACATGCTCTCTGTAGGGTTTCTAATAGTCTGTTCACCCTCAGTTTGGGCTTCGGCTTCTGCAGAAATAAGAATTTAAGATGATTAGATCAACATCCACCTTTCAGGGCAGTGGGATGGTTGGATACGGTGCAGAGAGTTCTCAGTACAACATAGTTCTTGTTATTGTCACCTGGGGTGATGATTCTCAAATATTAGGGATCGCCAGAATCACACAGATTCCCAGCCCCATCCACAGAGTTTCCAATCTAGTAGGTCAGAGGGGTGAAGGATTTACATCTCCAACAAGTTCCCAGATGGTGCTGAGAGTCTGCAAACCGTATTTAGAGAGCCCTTGCTCCACTGAACAGCCTTTACTCCCAATCTTGGGTCAGTAGTGGAAACAGTAAATGAAACAGACTTAAGAAAGTCCTATTGCCTAAGAAAAAGCCAAAGAGCTAAAGTCAGACTGACTGGGTGAACCTTACTGGCTCTACCACTTACTAAGCTGTGTGATTTTAAACAATTTCCTTAACTTCTCTTGGCTTGTTTTCTCATCCATACATTGAAATAAACAGTTTCCACATTAGGGTGTTGGTATGAAAATTAAATTAGATGACCCATAGGAAATACTGATACAGTTGCTGGTATATGATAGCAAACAAATGGTAATTATTAGTAATTATGTGAAGTTGGACAGTATGAAGTTGCTGTTATCTGACCATATTTTGCCTACCAAAAATGGCAGTTTTATATGGGTCCATCGAATAATGATAAGAATAGCAATATTACAAGGCACTTTGGTTTTATAAAATACCTAGCTAAGAGCATCTCCTGGAGGAAAGCCAAAGTCATGATTCAGTTAAACTGTGACATTATTTTACCCACCGTGTTCATAGATAACTCTTTTAGCCTCCTGGTCCCCAGCAACCATCACACACATACACACACACACACACACACTGATTTAGTGGGCTCAGGGCACAATTAGGTTTCTGTTTTGCTTTATAGGAGCTCCCCTAAATGGTCCCCATGAGTGGCCAGAGTGAGACCATAGAGGCTCCTGTCCTCTGGTCCTGTTACAGTTTGTGTCTGGATGTCCCCCCGCAAAGCCTCATGTGGTCATGGGAAGTGGGCTTTTCAGAGGCAGCTGCATCTAAAGTTTGTAACTGGTTCATTGCCTAATGCTAGGACTGGGAGCTGCAAATGCTACATCCACCCTAGGGCAGGTAGCCTGCTTACAATACAAGGAAGAAAAAGAGGCTTGCTCTTCCCTTTTGCTCTTGTTGCTTTTGCTATCTTCCACCACCATGAACTGTTATGCTCTGCCACTCAATCCTTCCTTGGAGCCAGCTGATTGTGGACTGAAATCTCCACAAACTGTGAGCTAAAAAACCTTTCCTCCTTTAACCTTGGGTGTCAGGTATTTTGTCTCAGCAATGAGAGAAAAGTAACTAAGACAGGTCCCTTTGTCATTTCCTGGCAGCAGCTAGTGTCATTTACCTTTGCCCTCACATTCTTCTTTCTATTTGGTGGTTTCTCATTTACAAAGAGCTAGGAAACCAAATAACTTAGTTTTTCTAGCTTATCTTTGTATTTCTATATTTTTAGAAAATGATTAATAACAGATGTTCAGCAAATGTTGAATGGAAAATAATTGTTAAGTAGAGCAATGAAAGAAAAACACATTGTCATCTTGATAGACCCAGAAGAGACATTTGATAAAATGTAATGTCCATGGTTAAAAAAAATTGAAAGCAAAAAACAAAATCTTTTAGTAAACCAAGAAAATGAACTACTGACAGACATGATGGATGAGTAAATGGATGAATTTGCATATATGTATCTTCTGTGTGTGTATACGTGTATATGAGGTGTCATTGAAATACACAGTGAATGTTATATATGTATATATATATATTTTTTTTGGTACTGGGGATCAAACTCGCACTTACCAAGCAAGCACTTGAACCACTGAGCTAAATCCCCAACCCACAGTAAATGTTTAAATAAAAAATTATTATAGTAAAAGGCACAATGCCATTATCTTTATTAGGTGTGATCAAAAATACACAGAGAGCTGTTGCCAAGTGCCATCCACAGAAAATCAGGCTAGTAAAAACATTATGAAGTATCTTCATCCACTTTATTCAGCAGATATGTCACCATGAGACTTCTTGCTCTTTGGTAAATCAAAATGACCAGGAAAGGTAAATACTTTGGATTGATTCAGGACATTCCAGCAGCCACAATATCGCAACTAAAGGACTCATGAAAAAGGACTTCCAGAACTGCTGCAGACAGTGACAAGAATGATGGATCAGTGTGTTTGAAGAGAGGTAGGGTATTTTGGGGTGGATGAATGGCAACGTATCTTTGACTGTAATAAAATTTTAAAATCTAAATATTCGCCATTTTTTATTGCACCTTGTACACATGCATGTCAAGCATCCTGACTAACCATAAAGCATTTGTGTTAAAAGGTAGGGATAAAACCAGGCTGGTTACTCACTGTTACTGCCTAATACTATTCTAAAATTCCCAACCAACGCAACAGAAAAAAACCTGAAACAAGAGTGAATGCTGGAAACTGCAAATAATAACTATCATCCTGTTTAGATTATATAATTGTCTACTTGGAAAACTCAAAAAGAAATATTAGAAATAATATGAGGCTTCAATGAGGTGGCTGATTAAAAAGTTAGATCACAAAAATCAACAATATGCCTAGAATCTTTTAGAAAATACGTGCTTGCTTAATAGCTATAAAAATTTATGCCTAGAAATCAACTTCTCAACAAATGACTGAAACTTCCATGATAACAGCCATAAAATCCTATTCAGGAATCCAAAAGGATGCCTTAATAATTGTAAAAACTTTGTCATGTTCTAGGATGAGAAGACGTGGTCTTTAAGGATATTGATACTGACAAATGCACTATGAATTGAAGACAATCTCAGACAAAATTCCAATATAGAGATGGGGGTACAGCTTGGTGATAGAACACTTGCCTAGCATGCATGAGACCCCAGCACCACACACACACACACACACACACACACACACACAAAGCCACTTCCAATATTCTTTTTCAAACTAGACTAGCATTTATTTGAGGATTATATATGCAACAATAACCAGGAAAAACTCTGAGGGGGGGAAAAGATTAATGAGAGGCCATTTATCTTTCAACTATTAAAGCGTATTAAAACTCTGATAATTAAAATAGAAACCAAAAGAGATAGACTAATTAAATAGACTACAGAATTCAGAAGCAGACCCAAATATATAAGAAATTTTAATGTATAATAAAGTTTAGGTTTCATATTAAGTAGCAAAGCTAAGACTATTCAATAAAGAAAACAGAAAAAATAGACAACTTCAACATAAACTTTATATATATTAAAATTTAATGTAAAATTACTAACATAAATTACTAAGATATATAAATACTTGTATAATATTTTATGGGAATTGCCTTTCTAAGAATGGTGTCAAAACAAAATTTTGTGACATTACAGATTATAAATTCTAAGCCAGGTGTGGTGGCACATGCCTGTAATCCCAGTATTAGGGAGGCTGACGCAGGAGGATAATTGCAAGTTTGAGACCACCCTGCACTACAAAGTGAGTTCAAGGCCAGCCTGACCTGCATAGCAAGACTCTGTCTCAAGAAGACAAAAAAAAAACAAAGCAGATTATGAATTTATAATATATACTTCAAGAGTATATAGGGTCCAAAATGTACAACAGATATTGTGAAAGTGAAAGGGGAAGAAACTGTTCAAAAGGAAAGAACAATTGGGATGAAGGAAAGGATAAAAGAAAGAAGGGAAAAGATTATAGATAGTATAAGATAGATAATCATACTGCTAATCACTATTAGTTCATCAAAAAGAATGATTTGTGCTTTCATTGATCATTGTTTCATGTCTATGTCTTATAATCTGAGCAACTACTTTGAAGATGACAATATGCAATACATTAACCATTGCTCATCTATTATGTTGTTTTGAAATTCTGTATCCTAGTTTTTGTTTTTGTTTTAAAATTAAAAAATAAACAAATAAATAAATAAAATAATTATTCCATGTATGATGACAAACACTCTTTCCTTCCTTAACAGAGATAACTCAAATTCATATCCAGCTATTAAGCAAGGCATGAAGTCACAAGTCCACATATTTTTGAAACCTGGTTCTCCAGATGTTATGGTTTGCGTCTACCCCAAAACCTCACGTGGTTATAGGTGAGGCTTTTTCAAAGTGGCTGAACCTGGAGTGTGGGATGCTGGGATTAAGGGTGTATGATTAGTAACTCAGTCCACTGATTGGTTTGGCATCACCCTTATCCTGGTAGTCTGGATAAGATAAAAGGGACAGAAGAGGTTTGTCTTCCCCTTTTTGCTTTTGCTGTTTTCAACCACCGTGAACTGTTGCCTCTCTGCCATGTGCCACCCTGCCAGTCAATTATGGACAAAAACCTCTATAAACTGTGAATTAAATAAACCTTTCCCCCCTTAAAGATATCCATTAGAAGTGTGAGTAAAAAGCATAAACAAAATCTTCAAAAATGAAGAAATAGTCAACAGCTCTATAAAATGTTCAAGATCACTACAGTAATCAAAGACTATAAGGTGAACATAACGATCCATCCTATTTACTTACTGCTTTATTATAGATTTATGAAAATGATGGCTAAAACTGTCAAAATGTGGGGCACCATGTAAGTATTCTAAAATATTGTCCATAGAAATACACATTATTTTCAGTGCAGGGGGTACGACTCAGGGCCTCACACTTGCTAAGCAAGTACTCTACCACTAAGCTACATCCCAGCCCTAAAATGGTCTTTGGAAGTCAAGCTGAAAGTATCTAAAACCTTAGACTTTGACTCAGTAAATACACTCTGGGAATATAACTAAGGAAATAAAGAAAGTTAGTGCACAAAGACAGTATAAAGATGCCCTTTAGAGCATAATTCATAGTAGTGCAAACATAGAATATTAATAGGTAAAAATTATGGCGAAAATATAAACTAAAAATGCAGCAAACATCTGTATGTGTGTAAATACAAACACAGTCTAAACTTCAGCATACCTCAGTATCATTTGGAAGGATTCTTAAACCAAGAGTGCTATGCCCCACAACCCCCAGAATTTCTGATTTTGGAGGCCTGGAATGCTGCTGTAGAATTTGCAGAAATACCCAGATAATGCTGACTTTGATGGCCTCATGCTTCACGAGGAAGCACATCTAAGAAGCCACTGTGACAGACCATTGCTCAGTGAGAAAAGCATCTAAACTCCAAAGTACTAACAATGGTTATTTCTAAGTGTCAAGATTATGGGTGATTTAAATTTTTATGACCAACATGAATTATTTATAAAAATTTATATAAATTTAATTAAGCAGCCTTTCCTCTAATAAACAAATTTTATGAAACCCACAAAAGCTTGAGACCTCTTGTGCTCCCTCTAGTCTGGCCTTAAGTCATTTGGGGCCAGACTCGAAACTTCTTGGTTTTTTATTACTAATAATAAGTTCATTAAGATGTAATTCACATACTATAAAATTCACTCACTTAAAATGTATACTTCAATGACTTTTAATATAGTCCAAGAGCTGAATACCCATCACCACAATCAATTTTAGAACATTTTCATGTTCTAAAGCAAGTAGAAATCCTCATCAGTAGTCACCTCCTTTTCCCCCAAACCTCTTCCCTACCCACACCCCATCAACCACTAATCTACTTCCTGTTTCTTGGAAATTTCCTACTCTGGACATCTCATATAAATGGAATCAGATAATATATGCCCCTGTATGATGCTGGCTTCTTTCACTTAGCATGTTGTTTTATGCAAAATCTGTCTGTAGTGGAGCAATTCCACAACCCCCTTCATCTTCTGTCCACCCCCCCCAAAGACCCTTAAAACCTCATGAACTCGCAGGTGGGACTTTGGGGAGTGGCTGGATCTTAGGTGTGTGTTTCTCTATTAAGGGTGCGTGGTACTGGATTAGTCCAATAACTGGTTTAGCATGGTTCTGGGTATGGGTAATGGGAAGGCCCACCCTGCATGTGAGTGGTACCATCCAAAAGGCTTGTAGCCTGGATACAACAAAATAGAAAGGAAGGCTCGCTGAGTGCCACCTTCTGCCTGTGACACCATGAACTGTTTCTCATCTGCCATGCTGCATTGCTTTGGAGCCATCCAACTATGGACTAAAACCTCTACAAACTGTGAGCTAAATAAACCTTTCCTCCTTCAATTTGTGAGTATCGGGTATTTGGTCCCAGCAACAAGGAAAGTAAGTAAAACAATGCAGTTTAATGCACTCTGTGCACCACCCCAGGTGATCTTAGCTTATACAGTAGTTAGGTGCTTATCCCTATTTTGGACTAGTTGAATTTTGAAACCCAGCTTTTTTCTGGATGGGCACTGTGAAAATGTGCTCTAACTATGGTAGGAGGGCAGCCCAGGGCCCTGCCACCTTCTCACTCACAGTGCTTGCCTGCTCTGGGTCCCCATCCTCCTCTGGGACAGATACGTGAGCACCACAGAGTTATTGAAAAACTCAATTAATTCTCAGAGTTGCATCTGCTACCACATGAATGCTCAGCACATGTTAGCTGTTAGTAGCATTGTAATCATTAATTGGATTTCAATACCTGGCAAAGTTTCTTTGTCATGAAACTCTGATAAGCCCGCTGAAGCAGATGCCTGGAATAGATTCGCTGAACTCTTCACTTAGGTGAATCTGCTGCCTCCTTCTCTTAAACAGATTGAGGGAGAAAATGGTGATCAGGAGACTTCTGGCTGGTTCCAACCCACACGGCTGCTTCAGGGTAGGAGACTCACATTCAAGGAGGGATACTGGAAGTTATCAGATCAGACAGGAGGCCATAACAAAAACAATAACAGTACCAACAAAAGCAGACGTTACAGGCAAGTCCATATACTTTCATCTCTCCCCCAAGAGTTGTCTGCAATTGTTACTCAGTGCAAGACACTTTTCCAGGCACCAGTAATATCTGTGTTGACATGTTTCAACCTAAAGCATAGGAAAAGCCAGGGATAGGTATGTAAGTCAAGAGAAATGCAAGGTCAGACATCCCGAAGGAAAGATCCAGCCTTACCTAGTCGGTGCTGCTACTCAAACACCAGTGAACCAGGCATGGCAATGTAAAGTGCTCAGAACTGTTCTTTTAGTACTTAGGGTCTGTCTTATTTACTTTTTCTCCTTGCTGAGACAAAACACAACACTCAAAGTTAAAGGAAAAAAGGTTTACATGACTTACAGTTTTTAGAAGTTTTAGCTCATAGTCAGTTAGCTCCAAGGCAGGGTGGCATGGCAGAGGGCCATTACCGAGGAGAAACAGTTCATGGCGGGTAGAAGGTAGCAAAGTAGTAAAGTAGCAAGCAGCAAGCAACGACCCTCTTCCTCTTCCTTATATTCTATCAAGGGTACCCATTCATCCCCAGGGTGGGGCAGCCTTAATCCAAGCATTGTACTGTGAATCAATCCCAGCATCACGTCCTTGATCCAGCATCAAGCACTCTTGATCCAGCCACCTCCAAACAGCCCCACCTATGACAGCATGAGGCTTTGAGGAAGGCATCTAGACACAAGCCATAACAGGATTCTTTGCCATATATCTATGATTTTTTTTTCCTTCTCTAATTCAAAGGCATTGCTGTTCTTCACTTTTCAAATTCAACCTGATCGTTAAGCAGCTTTTGTGAGCAACCGTGTTATAAGGGTTGGCGGAATTTGACTATTCTTTTGGTGAAAAGATCTAAAATATTTTAGACCACTACATACCGAAGCAAGTCTTGGGCAGCATCAGAATGGACAGATCCCTGTGATTTGAGTTAGGAGGGAGAGGTTTATATAATGGTAAAGGTAAAATTGACTTCATCAGAGCCAGAATGTACCTGGTTTATCTCAAGTTAATATCATGGACATTAGGAACATTCCTTACAATTCACAGTGCCAGAGACCAGGTCAGAAGGCTCCATACACCACTGGGATGGTTTATGTGTAATATGCTGGTGAAGTATGCAAGGAAAGCAGATGAGGGTTACACAGGGCAATCAAGGTGATCACCACTCAGGACGGCTGCAGGCAGGTCACGCTGAATCCCTGTAGATGCATTCAAACCACAGCACAGAAATACAAGGTAACTGCTTTCCTGCTCTGTGTGGTATCACCAGGGAGGGTCTCCATAGGTGCCCATCCAGCAGCCAGGATGTGTTCCCTAGAACTAAGTCTGTGCTGTGGCACCCCCTGAAACTCTTTTCCCTCCAGAAACTCCCCACTATATGCAACAGACCCTCCCAGCTCTGGGGTTGACTCTGTCTCCATCTCATCCCCAACTCAGATGGGAAAGGAAAACTTCCCAGAGATTTGACCTCTCCCTCCTCTCCTTCTTCCTTCTCCCCATCTTTCCATTGTTTTTAGGTGTAGAGTCTGTACTATAGGCTGTAGACTTTTCAAGTGTCTACTTTTTCTTAATTCACAGAAACTAGCTTTAATTGTTCTCAATCATCGATGTGCCACAAATGAAATCTAGCAGGCCCACAGGGCTCTATGAGCTAATAAAAATATAAAATCCCAAACAATATTGAATAATTCATCAATAGTGGGTCTATTGGATGAGGGGCATCACTCTCGTGCCTTAAGTTCTCCAAACACGTTACTATAACACTCCTTAGTGAAGCAACTGCTGACCCTTATTTTACAGACAAAAAGCTAACATTATTATGTTCTGCCTCTTTTGTATGGTATGCATAGAAGACAGTGAATGGTTATATATTCCCACCACTAAAAACATTAAAATGATCAAAATTTTCCTCATTGAAGGGACAATTTGTAGTTGTTTTAAAAAATGTGCACGCATCAAATGGTCATTTTTAGGGACAATCAGGTAACTGACACATAGTTGTACTTATTTTAACCAACAAAATGCAAACGTGTCATTGTTTCCCTTGAGTCATTGCAGGGATTGTTATTAACACTTTTCAGAAAATTAAAAAATTTATGAAACTCAGTAATACATAATTAATATTTTAAGACATTATCTCACTCTGCTAAGCTTCTTTCTCGCCCACTTGGTCATATTATAAAAAGATGCTGGTGTGTCTTTTTGCTCTTGTTGGAAAATGCTTCTAAGGGCCATGAGAATGGATATAATTATATTTATTTATTCAAAACAAAGTTGAAAATGCTAGGCTGTATAAATAATTGTCACCAAGGGTTAGAGATGATTGCTTGGCAATTGCCATTCTATGTAAACTTATTGATAGAAAACAAATAAGCCAGGCTGCTCTTTCACTATTTTTAGTAAATGGACTTTTGGAAGCACCTGCCATAAAACACCATAGTAAGAATTGTTTGTTTTAATTTCTTCAGCAAATACTTAGCACTTAGCATATGCCAGTCATTAATCTAAGGCTACATATTAACTGTGTTACCCAATTTAATTCTGATAGCCACACTGAGATGTTAACTCAGTATCCTCAATTAATGGATGGAGAAAGGCAGACACAGAAAGATCTTACACTCACTTCTTCAAACATAAGAGCGGTATCTGGTGTGAGACTCATATCTGGAACTTAATTAATGCCAGGCATCATTTCTTCTCAGGTATCGCTGACTATCCAGGTTGAAAATCAGGGAATGCAAACTTAACTGTTGTAAGCCTAAAAGAAAAATGAGAAATTTCTGATTTACAATAATATCTGAACCCAGATAGAATATAGTGTGCATGCAGCTCAGCTTTTCTGTCATTTCTCATGAAAAGAAATTGGGATGTTCAAAAAATTTAGCTGAAAAGTGAATATAGATCTTAGTTTTATGATATACTTAATGAGCAGAATATAGACATCAGTGCTCAAATCTCAGTGACTCCACAAATATGCTTCATGGAAGGAATATAGACCAAAATATTTACTATTTTCATATGTAAACTTTTATGCAAGCCTGTAATGCCAGCACTCTTGGAAGCTGAAGTAGGAGAATCCCAAATTTGAGTCTATTCTGGGCAATTGAGAGACTTAGAAAGACTGTCTCAAAGTAAAAAGTATAAAAAGGACTGTGCAATAGCCCTAGGTTCAATCTCCATTACCAAATATACGTATGTGAAGTTTTGCGTTGCTTTCACCAACATATTGATGGGTATTTCATGAGAAAGAGCTACCATAAATTGATGTGGCTGTCTGTATCTCATCCTATATCAGGGACCTGTATGCTGATTAGCCACCTGCCATCCCAAAAATGCTGTGCATGTAGTCTCTGATCATGGTTCAAACTGCAGAGAAATTGAATCATAACACTTGCAACTAATCAACAAATAGACAAGATTGAAATAGACAAATATATCATGCACCTACCACATATAAGTACTTTAGCCTTAAGATAGATGCAAAGACACGCAAGACACGGAATCCCTCAGGAAGCTTGCAGACTCGGAGAAAAGTTGAGCCAGAGGCACAGTCAAAGGTAACGAGTGAAACACGTAGCGGAGCCTCATGACAAGAGTGTAATAGAGGCTGCTCTGAGATGCAGAGAGGAACAAGACTGCAGTGGACTGGGCTGCACTGCATAGGGCTGGGCAGGACTGGGCAGGAGCCATGGGACCAAGACTGGCTCCTGGGACTTGTGCCACCTCTCACAGGAGGCCAAGGATTTGGCTCAAGAGAAAGGCAAAGGGCAGTCTGGGCTGGTCTGCTCATTATCACTCCAGTGCACATTGCTGAGTCCCTTGGTATGATCTGTGCTTCTCCTATTTAAGTAGAATAATCCAGACATAATTTTTCTGCCTGTAATACTCTGCTCGTCGCTGCATCATCTTGTGGCTGAGTTTCTCTCTGTGAGCTCTATCCATCTCATAGGTGACTGTTTACTTTGCTCTCTTGCTCTTTTATGTCTCATGAATAACAAAATTATGAGAATGAATCGAACATGTCTGAAATAATTCTCTTTGTGGTGAACCTTTCAGGTTGACTGTCTCACAGGCATTAGCCTGTTGTCTTTTCTCCTTTCTCTTTTTCTCACAGTGCCTTTAAACACAACCAGTTCCTGGGTAAATGCAAAGAAGATTTTCCTCACCAAAGAAATGCCACCAGAAATAGCCCAGAGGAAGTTGTTACATGTGTGTCGTGATGCATACTGGGTTTATGGCAAGATCTTGCTTTCCTTACCATTCTGTCTGATGTGGGCATGAGGGAAATACAGCAGTGGATGGACGTTTTGCCCCTGCCTAGGCTGGGGGAGCATACTGCCAGAGTGAGATGCATTCACGTGACTCACTGGCTAGAAAGTAGAAGCTGTGAAGAGGAGGCTGGTGGACAAACCCACCTCAATGGCTGCTCCTCAGCGCTCTGAAAGTAATCAGGGAGGTCCACTGAGGCACTGAGCATGTCAGCAAAAGGCTCCAAGTAATGGGGATTCTTAAAGGTAGGTCACGCTGAGGTGGTTCTAGGAGATCACTCTGTCCTCTACCTCATGTGACCTTGGGGACAAAGATGCTGCCAAGAGAAAAGCATAGCATTGGTGTGCCAGCAGTGGGTTTGGGTTCAGGGAAAAGCTGCAGGCTTGCAGAGAATCTGATTATAAGAAATCACCACGAGTTCCTGAAAGATGGCGGAACAGTAAGCAGCAGACTAAACAGTCTCTCTGAGAGAAACAGTTCAGATGCTGGAATACAATATCATGGAGAGGACAAGAAGGAAGGAAGTGGGTCCCCTGGACCCAGGAAAAATCTCAAATATAAATTGAAGCCCACAGAGAGAGTAAAAAGAAAAATTTAAATGAAGAAGAAGGTGAACTTAGCCTGCAGCCAGACTTACCCTGGGAGAAGAGCTGTTGAGCCTGGGGACCCACAGTTGCACTCGACCCCAAAGGTCTCTGCAGACAGGCACAGCAGTGGAAGAGAGTGGCAGACGCAGAGATCTGCACTGGCTGTTGGTGAGTGCAGGGGACTCAATCCTCCCCCAGGAGAGAGTGATTGGCCGGGAGCCATTTTGGAGTTGGGCAGGATAAGCCCAGGTCGAGGACTGCTGCCAGCTTCTTCCAGGAGCCGCAGGTTGGATGTGGACCCATGGAACTTGTTTGGATTGAGTCCCATTCCCATGTGCATTCCAGACAACATTGTGTAGGTTCCTAACCAGCTTAGATCCACAGCCCCTGGCCATTTCCTCTCCTGTGCAAACTCCAAGGGTCCTTGTACACCAGTACCCAGCTCAGTGCAGAACCACGGGTGCCCACCATCAGATACCCGTAGCCAGCACTGGCCTGAAAAATTGAACAGTCTGACTTCAGAGAAATTGTAGCCAATGCTAGAAGTGCCTAGGACCACACTACCCGTGTGTATGGAAGAAATCAGGAATATGTCAAGATGAAGAAGGAAAAGGCAATCTCTGGCATCCAACCCAAGCAGCGCAAGTCCAGGAGAGGTAAACACAGAAGAGATCGGGAGTCGCACACCTGAAATGTCTGAAGTGATGTGAACTAAAGTAAAGAAACAACTTCATGAAGCTATAAGAGAAATTAGAACAGAAATTCTATCCCAGGTAAAAGAAGAAATGAAAAACATAATGAAAGAATTACCAAGCATCTCTAAAGAAGACACACATAAAAAAACAATAGAGGAGCATAGGAAAATGAGGGAAACCATGAATGAACAATATAAGAGAGATTTAGAATGCATGAAACAGATTCAAAGAGATATCCAGGAAATTAAAAACTCCATTGAAAGCTGACAAAACCACTTGAAAGAAACTGAAGATAGACTTTCAAACCTTGAAGACAGGTTTGCAGCTTGTGATTGTGAAAGGAAAGATCTCTTAAAAATAACAAGGTCTCAGGAAGTAACAATTCAACAACTGGTGGACAACTTAAAGAATCATAACTTAAGAATTAAAAATGTGAATGAAAAAGCAGAGGTCAAGACAAATGACATCAGGACCCTATTTACAGAAATAATTTCTGAGAACTTTCCAAGCATGGAAAAAGAATATGACATTCAAATAAGTGAGGCATATAGAACTCCAGCTAGTCATAACCAAAACAAATCTACACCCAGGCATATAATAATCAAGATCCCAGAAATTCAACTCAAGAACAGAATATTAAAAGCTGTTAGAGAAAAGAAACAGATCACCTAGAAAGGAAAACCCATCAGAATCACAGCAGACTTCTCAACACAAACCATCAAGTCAAGAAGAGGCTGGAGTGAAGTATTGCAAGTCCTGAAAGAAAACAACTTCCAACCCAGACTGATGGACCCTGCAAACCTTTCCTTCAAAATTAATGGAGAAACAAGATACTTCCATGACAAAGAACAACTCAAGGAATTCATGACCACCAAACCAACCCTACAAAGATTACTAAATGACATTTTAGAGAGAGAGAAAAA
>RJWT010004473.1:0-33308 GCA_004365215.1 Cuniculus paca
CTGGCAGGGACCTTGCAAGTGGGCTGCCAGAATTTTTTGACTTCTGGCTCTGACACTCACTACCTGTATGACCTTGGGCCTTGGTAGTCCCAAACCTTACAGTTTATAAGGAGGGTTATATAAGGAAATGTATGTAACAGTACCTAGTCGGTGCATACCCATTTTCTTGATTGTCACTATGAACACAGACATTTTCTGAGCTGAGGGTCCCTTGCTGTCATTAGACTCTCTAAAAGTCTCTGACCTTCAAATAGTTAGATACTAAACCTGAACAAACAATAAGTCTCTCCTTTTGGGTGGTTAAGAGGACAATGGGTGTGGAACTGAGGATAACACCCAGGGCTAAGACCCGTTGAATACCTCTGAGCTAGACCCCCATCTGTGAGCAGTGCATCTGATGGAAAGCTGACTGAGCATATGCTTGTCACTTCCAGGCAGTTCCCTGCATGCTGTTCAAATATGCCTCTTTGGGGCTGGAAATTAACTCAGAGGTAGAGGGCTTGCTTAGCATGAGCAAGGCCCTGGGATCCATCTGTCCAACCCTGAAAAAATCAAGAGTCTCTGTATTAAACTTCAAAATCCCCCCACCTGGGGAGTGAATAAAAGAGAAAGACGCCACTGCCAGCACAAACTAAACAGCGCACTGCCTACATCCTCTCGTGGAGGCGTGTGGGGTCTTCCTCCTGGGCTGCCTCATCCCATGGCTGTCATTTGCCCCCCTGGCCACAGGGATGCATACCCAACTTGTGAGGTGGCTGATGTCCAGCTGTGCTACGATGTGGCCAAGCTGATCTACCTGTGTGGGGAGAGGTAAGAGACAGGGCAAAACACTGGGGTTCCCTCCCTCCTGGCTGGGCTGGACTCTTCCACGGGAAGGAAGGAAATTAGAGCAAAGCCCTACACTCTATTGGAAGCCCATAGCCGAAGTGGTGTGGCCTATCCACGGATTGTGGTCTGCAGTTTGTCCATTCGCACGTGCTCCCACTTCCACAGAAAAAAGGCTGAGAAGAGCCTCGCCTACTACATGAACCTGCAGGAGAAGACAGGCCAACTGACCCTCGTCAACCCCAAACCTTGTGGCCAGTTCTGCTGCTGTGAATTGTGGGGCTGCAGGACGGTAAGCAAGAAGGCATGGTTCAGGTTCCTTGACCCACAAGGCCTTGAAACCCACAGACTGTATCTCCTGGCAGGAGGATGCCATTGCCTACTACACACGCCTGTACAACCAGCTGCTAGAGAGGATCACGGAGGAGGAGTGCCAGGTCCAGGACCAGCCCCTGGGAATGGCTTTTGTCACCTTCCGAGAAAAGTCTATGGCCACCTAGTGAGTGCAGCCTGCCCAACCTCCCTCACCTGACTCTGTCATCATGTGATCACTGGCTGTGTCCATGAATGGAGATACTACTTCCCTCATTCCACAGAGAGCTCAGCATGTGGGTGACTTAGGGACAGGGTTCACTGTGGGGGCCAATGAGGGCTCTAAAAGGCTCATAGTAACCTGACAATAGGTACTCCTGAGCCTACTAGTGGACACATGGGTACTCCTGGGCCACACTGTGTGGACCCGTGGGTGTTCCTGAGCCTCATTATGTGGGTGCGTGGGTATGGCAACACTGTGCGAGCACGAGGGTGCTCCAAGGTTTCACTCTGGGTGCCCAGGGATATTCCTGGGCTTCACTCTGGGTACCAACAAATATGCCAGGGCCTACTTGTAAGTGAAGTAGGGGCCCATAGGTAATTCAGATCTTCACTAGGGTCAACAAATACGCTCCAGGGTCTCACAGTGGCACTCATGAGTGCTCCAACGTCTCATTGTGGACACCCATAGGTGCTCTAGGACCCCGTATTAGCACTCATTGGTGTACTAGGGCCTTACTGTGAGGGCCCACAGTGCTCCAGGGGCCGTCAAAATATGCAGGCTGAAGCTTAGGTCACGGCTGGAAGGAGAGGGATTGTCACATCAGCCTCATGGGGTGCTGTGTGTGAATGCACATGGTTGGGAACTGGAGGCAGACAGACTGATGTACAACCTGGTTGCTGCTGAGCCTGCAGAGAGATGAAGTGCCCATGGGGATGGTGGGGATGAAGCAGTCTGGCTGTAGTGAACGAAGCATGACCTCCACATGATCAGCTTTGTAAAAATAGCAGCAATGAAGCCAAGACTCCACTTTCCCTGCCTGTGCCATTCCTACGTGCAGTGCTGCAGCAGGGCCAGGCCCTGACTTCTCTCTGCATTTCCTGGCAGTATCCTGAAGGACTTCAGAGCCTGCAAGTGTCAGAGCCTTCAGTGCAAACGTGAGCCCCAGCCATCCTCCTACAGCAGAGAGCTCCACGTCTCCAGGTGGAGGGTCAGATTGGCTGCCTACCCCCAGGACATCTGCTGGTGAGAGTCTGTCTGGGCAGGATGGAGGGTGGCCTGGCTCCTGTACGGGCCACTTGTCACTTGGAGACCAGGTGTGACTTGACATTCAATGGAAATCTCCACTGAGCTCCTGGGGTCCTCTGGGCCAGCCCAGGGGTGATCAGAGCTTCTCTGCATGTTATGCCACAAGGCAGCACTGTGCAGCAGAAACCCAGGGGGTAGGGGATACATGTATCACTTAGATTTCCTCATAGCCGTGTTAGCAAAGTAAAGGAAATGGCTGGAAGAAATTTTAATAACAAGTGTCTCCCTACGTGTCCCAATTTTAACATTTTAGCGTGGAGTCGCAATCTTTTTTTTTTTCCTTGGCAGTATGGGGATGGAACACAAGCCAGGCAGGCACACAGCACTAAGGGACATCCCCAGCCACATTCTCCTTTTCACACTTAGTCTGCAAAATCTTTCACCACTTCTAGGTGCACCAACCGTGTCTCACATGTTCAATGGCCACCTGTGCCTGCCATATTGGACAGCATGGCCTTAGGGCAGGCTGGGGACCTGCCAGTGTTCTGAGCTGTATCTAGGGCATGGGCAGGGTTGGGGCGCAGCAGCCTGCCCGGGATGCCTCGGCCGCTTGCACGGATGAGTTGTGGTATTTCTCTCCACTGAATTCGAGCTCAGCCCTGACTGCTTTGTTCACTGCTTCACAGGGTGTCCCAAGCATGGGACTGATGTGTGCATCGGTTCCTGGTGGGAATGTGGGGCCAAGGCTGGTTCTAGCTGTGCTCATGCCCCACTGTCCGTGCCTGCCTCCCCCTTGACCCTAGCCCATGGCCCATTGGGAGGAAGGTGATGTAAGTCACACAACACTGCAGATATCCAGGAAATGCTATGCAGGAGCTGTCTGTTCAGTTTGGTGCTCATGGCATCTCTTTGGAGGGGCTCTTTGCTGGTCTCTGGCTGCGACCTGGACATTGGCCTTGTAGCTGAAGGTCAGTGCAGGGGGCATGCCTTTCCTCCTGAGGCCTGCATGAACCCCAGCCAGAGCCCTGGATGAGTCTTCTGGCCTGCCTGAATCAGACCTGACCACGTCAGCTACAGTACAGCTGGTGCTGGTGGCCTGTGCTGGGGACAGAAGCTTCTGCATCATGTCCCCTCTGCAGGAAGAACCTCTCCATCCAGGGCCTCCACTGGTGGTTACAGTGGCTTGGCATCAACTTCACCCTCTTCGTGGTGCTCTTCTTCCTGACCACACCCTCCATCATCCTGTCCACCATTGACAAGTTCAATGTCACCAAGCCCATCCACGCGCTGAATGTGAGTGACGCTGGCAGGAAGAAGGCGTGGTGTTTGGGGAGGAACTGGGACTGAGGCCTGTAGGACCCTGAACCTGAAAACCCAAGCACTCAGCTCAAAGTCTGCACTTCTAAGGCAGAAGAAGGCATGACCACGTTTATTACCATGCCGTAGAGTAATGCAGTACATACCTTCTCATTTGGTGGAATCAAACTAAAAAGGAGGGATCTTTTGAGATGAACAAGGTATTTTAGTCCGATAAAATGTTAAGCATATATTAAACGTTGTGTACACTGTGGCAGACACGAGGGGCTTATAATTACATCAGGATATAAGATGGTCTCTGAGCAGTGGGTCTAGTGACACGCCAGTGACACCCATATGCTAGACACTAGGGAGAAGGGATGGGAAAGACTGAGAAGATCTTTCTTGGTTCGGGTGACATGAATGATTTCTTTTACATTTCAGTTTCTGATAATCTTCTTACAAACTCATTTACTGTGTATAAATAATGAATGGTCTTCAAAGCACCTTAGAAGGCTGGGTGTGGTGGCATGCCCTTGTAATCCCTGCTACTTGGGAGGCTGAAGTAGGAGCATCACTTGAGCCCAGGAGTTCTACACAACATAGCAAGACTCCATCTCAGAAACAGAACTAAACAGGCTAAGGTGAATCAAGGAGATAACAGCTAAAGCACCCTAAACGAGCATCTGTAGAAAGAGACATTGGTTTCTCTTCATAAGCTTGTTGAAATGCCTCTGTGAGTCAGTTATTCTTTCCAGTTACACTTGATACTTTGTTAATGATCCTCCAGCAAGGCACACTGGGTGGGAGCCCTGGGACCCAGGTCCTGACTCATGATTTCTAAGCCTCAGTTTTCATCCCAGAACTGGAGTTAGAATACCTGCCACGTGACATCTCTCAGCTAGTGTGTAGTTGATGCCCTTATCTGACTCGATATATAGTAAAAAACTGCTAAAGTATGCATTAGCAGTGAGGTTTCAATTTGCAGCTAGAATGCCATCATTTCTGTGCCAATCCCCGCCCCCTCACCCCCGTCAGTATTAAGGGTTGAACCAAGGGCCTTTGCACTGAGCTACACCTCTAGCGCTTCCTATGTTTCATCTTGGGACGGGGTCACCCAAAGTCACTAAGTGCCCCTGGTCGGACTCAAACTTGCAGTTCTCCTACCTAATCCTCACAGAGTACTGGGGTTCCACTCTCGCACCACCGTACCAGTCTTTTGATGTAGGGAAAAGGTCTGCTTCTTAGGTCCCCTTTGTCTGTTTTATATGAGCTACATTCTTATTTCATATTTGTGATTCCAGTTTGTCTTTCTCTAAAGCAAAGCAGGAATTTAGGCTGGGTGTAGAGCTCAGTGGTAAGAGTATGTGGTTTTTGTTTCTTGTGTTTTAAGTTTTGTTTTGTGGTGCTTGACATCAAACCTAGGGTCATAAGCATGCTAGGCAAGTCTGCTACAGAGCTACCTCCAGCCCCAATTTAGTTTTCAAGGAGAATGTATCGTTATGTTCATTTAATCAGTGAAAATAAGTTAATCAAATCACAAAATGACAATATCAGCTAGAACCAGCATAAGCACGATTGGGAACCACATAGTCCTGGTAAGCTACAACTGGCCTAGTGGCATGCAGAGCAGCCTGGCCAAAGCACTCAGTTGACCCTGGGTGTTAGCTATTGGTTTCCTATAGGAAGTGAAGACTCTTGCCCAATCTGGTCTGTCACGTAAGTGCGGTTCCACTGTACCTGAAAGTGCTTTCTTTGGTATAAAGAGCTATAGCACTATAAGGTGCTATTGTTTATCCAGCCAACATTTGACGTCTGTGCCCGCATGACACTGAGCCCTGGCCCAACAGGCCATGGCTTCAGTGCCATGCTCCACAGACCCTCCCACTCTCTCTGCTGGGCCTTGTCTTCCAGAACCCAATCATCAGCCAGTTCTTCCCAACCCTCCTCCTCTGGTCCTTCTCAGCCCTGCTCCCCAGCATCGTGTACTACTCGACACTGCTGGAGTCTCACTGGACCAAGTGAGTGCTGCGCCTCAGGGTCTCCCTGTGGAGGCCTCTAGACTACAGCTGGGGCACTGGGTGCAAGGCAGGCCTCACTGAGGCACCTGGAGCATTTGGGACCATGAGTGCTCACCTCTGGCTTCCTGCAGGTCGGGGGAAAACTGGAACATGATGACCAAGCTCTACATATTCTTGATCTTCATGGTGCTGATCTTGCCCTCCCTTGGCCTCACCAGGTATATCCTATCATCTCCTGCCCTAACTTCAGAATCAGGGCCACATCTATACAGCATGGCTACCAGGGGAATGGAAATGGTTTTAGAAACAGGTCTTGGGCCTGTAGTAACCAGTTAGAGTGTAGTTGTGCTGCTCCATTGATTGTCCTGGATATATGATCTTTCTTGGAGTAAACAGTTAGCTTACACACAAGCTAATTGAAGACACCCCCCAACACACACACACACACACACACACACACACACACACACACACATACACACTTTGGTAGAGTATAATCACAGTTGTGTTTAACTCAAGGAGAGTTTCCCTGAAAGCTGCCTTGTGAGTCAGTCAGACTGTGTAAGTGGCATCAGAGAAAACAATTTCAAAAGTCAGCCTCTTTTCATAGTGGAACAAAATGGGAATGTATTGTGATCACGTGGAGTATTAGAAATAGACTCTTTGAATTGGGGTCAGAATGCAGTGTCAGAGAACTTGCCTGGTATTCACAAGGCCCTGGGTTCCATCCATAGCACCACAGAAAGAAGGTATTGGGGGAGGAAGAGAGACAGGAACCAAAAACACTCTTAGAAGATTCGCTTGCTTTTCAGCCTGGACTTTTTCTTCCGGTGGCTTTTTGACAACACTTCCTCGGAGGGCTCTATAAGGTTGGAGTAAGTATCGGCCAAGTCGGTTCCTGGAACCCCAGTCCTGGGCACACTCCATGGGCCTCATGCTGGGTCTGGGGACCAGGCAGGTGGTGGCCTGTGCTTCAGACCAGGCTTCCTCCCCTAGGCACCAGGGACCTGCCTGACCCCAGGTTCTTGGGATATACATGGGAGCTTGCCCACTTTGTGCTGTTCTCTTAACCCGAAGCTCAAGTAGTGGCACTGACGTTCTTTGAAACCTACCAAGCACAAAGCAGCTCAGAGAGGGACTGCTGGGTCTCACAGGTACCAGGTACCCAAAAAGGAAAAGAGCCACTAAACATGGCAGCAGAGTGACTGTCCGATCTGGGGATTACTTTTGTCAGGAGAATGGAGTTAAATACATAGATGCTGTGTGTCCTTGTTAGCTTCGTAAAGTTATACCATACCCACATCATAACAGGAGCAATTGTTGAAGAAGATACTATGCTAACAGATTCTTCCTTTTCTCTCTCTCTCTCTCTCGCTCTCTCTCTCTCTCTCTCGCTCTCGCTCTCTCTCGCTCTCTCTCTCGCTCTCCCTCTCCTACTTTACAATAGGCTATCAGGTAGCTGATAGCATCTCCATTTACAGATGATGAGACAGGTTGAGATGGTGGTAACTCTCCCAAGGTTGCCCAGCTAGTTAAGAAGCAGAGCTGGGATTCAACCCAGCCTTCGCAAAGGCCAGAGGTCCAGACTGACTTTCCAAAGGTGCAGTTACAAGGCAGGATGGCTTGCTTGCTGTGGGAACAGTCAAATTACTTTAACTGATTTCTTGCTGAGTAGACCAGTGGCTAGAGAGCTGGCAGTCACAGCCTGATACACACAGACCCCACCAGCTCTCAGCCCAGTTGGTGGTGATGCCTAGATCACCAGACCCAATACCCAGCTCCTGCCCTCATTTTGTGATTGATCACCTCCAAGGAATCTGCCTAGTGGATGCCCCAACCCAGGGTTCCCCATTCTGAGCCTCCCTGGCGGTACTTCCAGTCTCCCACCTCTAGACACAGCCGCTTGACCACTGAGTCTACTTAGTGTCCTCGACTAGTCTAGGATGCCAGTGCCACTGAGCTACTGCATTAAAATGTGTCAACAAGGAGCCCTGGATGCAGCTCGGTCGCAGAACCTCTGCTTAGTGTGTGCCAAGCCTGAGTTAGATGCCAGCACCCAACACATGCAGACCACATCCACATGTGTCACCCTACCTTGCACCTGCTGACTGTCCTGCCTCGGCCCCAGATGGAGCTCTGCCAGACACTGCAGATGTCCCTCCCCAAATGCCGGCTTTATGCCCAAGTCTCATACTCCTGCCATGCCTCTTTCCACAGTATCTAGTTGCTCTGTGAAGAGTCTTGCAGTTGAGGGGGTCTCCTTCCTTTCCCTCCACACCACGCCCTGTCCATCGGCAAAACCCACAGCTCTGTCTCTGAGGTTATCCAAACTCCACCCACACCTCTCCATCTCCACCACATCTCTGCCTGGGAAACTCAGACCGGCATGAAGCCATCTGCATGGTCTCCATGCCCTCAGCTGCTACTTCAGCATGGGCCCCTGCTTCAGGAAACCCCCCTACCTTTCACACCCAGTGCCACCTTCCACACCTGTCCCAGTGTGTTCTGTGGAAAGGCCGGACACATCACTCCTCAGATGTGCCATTGTCCACACCCATCTCCTGAAGCTGAGACAGCTCCCTCTTTCCATCCCTGCAGTCACCTCATAAGAGAGGCTCCCCTCACCCCATACTGACACTGAGTGTCTCCTGCCTGCCGAGTTCCTCTGAGCAATGGCTGGCCGTGCACAGGGTGTGTCTCTACCTCACATCATGCACAGAAGCAAAGTGCCTCAGGTGTGTGCTCCCCTTCAGTGGGGAAGAGGCTCACACACTGGCCCTGTCACCAGGTGTGTCTTCCTGCCGGACCAGGGCGCCTTCTTCGTGAACTATGTGATCGCCTCGGCCTTCATCGGCAATGGCATGGAGCTGCTGCGGCTGCCAGGCCTTATCCTCTATACCTTCCGCATGGTCATGGCCAGCACGGCTGCTGACCGCAGGAACATCAAGCAGGTGATGCCTTTGACTCCCTCTGACCCCTAGACCTCTCAACTCCACACAGCTCAGGTTTTGCCCACCCCTGCTTCTTGCACCTAGACCGGGGCCACCTCTGCTGGAAGCTGCTCAACAACATGGCTCCTTCACGAGGGATGGAGGAGCGAGTTTGGGACTTTTGCATTGTGACCCGTTTGGCTGCATCCATCCATACATACACCTAGAGTCCCTAGGTTCCTGGGCCCCAGCTGGTGCTCACTGGTAGAATGCTGCTTAGGAAGCCCAGGCCCTGGGTTCCATCCCCAGCACGAAGAAAGGACAAGGTGGTACTGAGAACATAACTTATGCCTTTCCATGGAACACATCCATTTGCATGTGTTCTTTGCAGAGCCCATGTATCAAAGGCATTTTGAATTTGTAGCATTTGTTCCCGCACTCCCTAAATTAGATGGCATGGGGGCCTGTCTTACTCCCTCTGCTTGATGAGTGTTGTGAGAGAGGCAGGTATAATCTGTTTACTCCTCAGGGTCCCCTTGTGAGACCAGCAGCACGAGTCTTCCTGTGTCACAGAGGCACAAGATAAGCTGGTCGAGGACACATGGCCAGAAGGGGCTGAGCTGGTGTTTCGTGTGGTGCCAAGTCCAGGAATCACTCTACAGCTGTCCTTAGGCTGGCTCTGCCTCATGGCTGCTGACTCCAATCCCTGTGTCCTGGAGACCTGGGTGGGCACAGTGTCCCCTTCCCTGGAGACCTGGGTGGGCACAGTGTCCCCTTCCTGGAGGCCTCTCTGTACATTGTCACCTTCGGTAGAGGCCTGAGCACCTGCTGCCTGCCTGTGACCTGGGCACACACTTGAGAAGCTGCCACGGGCTGGACAGGGGCCCCAATTCTTCCCACAGAGGGTGGCTGAGGGTCTCTTGCCTCACAACCTCCTGCTTCCAGAACCAGGCCTACCAGTTCGAGTTTGGAGTCATGTACGCCTGGATGCTGTGCATCTTCACTGTCATCATGGCCTATAGCATCACCTGCCCCATTATCGTGCCATTCGGTGAGTGGCCCATGTGCCTACGCACACAGACAGCTGCTTCCACCCACCCTCAGGGACAGCCTTCATGGCTCAGTGGACCTCTTGTGGCCACTGAAACCACTGCTGCCAGGGAAACACATGGCATCAAACCTCCCCTCATGTTTGAATGAACTCTGTGGAGTCCAAGTGCGACCTCCCTCAGTGCTTCTGTGTGACCTTCTCTGTGGGCTGACCCTGTCACTGGGTCACTCTTGGCTCTGCGTGCATGCTGGGGCTGCTGCTGCTGCTGCCGCCTCAGCCAGCAGGGCTGGGGCAGTGCAGTGGAGCACTGCTGACCACATGCCAGGCCCTGGACTCGATCTTCCAGCACTGGATAAACAAGAAAGCTAGCACCCACCTTCTGTGCTCTGCTGGGTCAAAGCCTTGGGCTCCTTGGACTGTGAGGAGACAGGAATGTGGGGAGTTCTGAGGGCTGGCTCAGTCTGGGAGGCAAGCAGGTCTGGGCCAGGTACTCTGCAGTCCAGGGCAGAAACACAGGGCCTCTCGTTCCCTCAGAGTCAGGGACAAGTGAGGAAGAGGTGAGGAGGGAGGGAGAACAAGCTAGCAGTCACGATGTGCTTTTGCCTAATTTCAGCCTCACACTAGCCACCCTCCAAGGGCAGGTGGCCACCCACTCACAGCCCAACTTCACAGACCCTCCCTGGGAAAGGCAAGGGTACTGGGATGTGATGTGGCACTTCCCTCCTACCTCTGCCTCTTGCACACACACCCCCACCCACTGGGGGCTCAGAGCCAGCTGGTGCTGTTGTTCTAGTGTCAAGTGGTCTCTCTGCTTAGAGGGTGTGAGTTCAGTCCACCCACTCACAGCCCACCTTCACAGGCCTCATCTACATCCTGCTCAAGCACGTGGTGGACCGGCACAACCTCTACTTCGTCTATCTGCCGGCCAAGCTGGAGAAGAGGCTGCACTTTGCTGCCGTGAACCAGGCCTTGGCTGCACCCATCCTCTGCCTCTTCTGGCTCTTCTTCTTCTCCTTCCTTCGCCTAGGTGAGTGCCCTCTACCAACAGGGCCAGCCCTCTGCCTCATAGTCCCACATCCACCCATGCTAGACAGTCATCAAGTACTAACTCCAAGTCCGATCAGAGCATGGTGCCCAGGCAAGGGCTGGGTGTGTGGTGTCCATGACCAACATGCCAGCTGATCCTCCACAGACATACCAGGCTGAGGATAGCTCTCGGAGACTGAGCCAAAGAAGGGAAGCTGGTCTAGATTGTTCTTAAGGATGCTGGGTAGCCCTTACTATTCATTATTCACGGTGTGGAGGGGATGGAAGAGACAGAGGGCCAAGGACACTCAAGAAAACACAAAAGGCAGAAGACCTGTGAGTCACCTCTGCTCCCGGCTGTAGGGACTCCATTCTGACTGCTAGATGAGGCTGGGCTGCAGGGCCAGGTGGGGGGACTCATTCCCACAGCAGACAGCCCCACCCCGCCCCCAGGACCAGCATCTCTCTCCCCAGGTCTGCGGGCCCCTGCTACCATGTTCACCCTCCTGGTCGTGCTGCTCACCATCCTGGCCTGCCTGGCTTATACCTGCTTTGGCTGCTTCCAGCACCTCAGCCCTCTGCACTACAAGGTAAAGGATCCAAGGAGACCATGGTGTCCCCACCCCTTCCTGAGTCAAACAGCAGCAGCCTTCTCCAGATCTACCCCTCCCTGGGAAAGACAAGGGTACTTGGATGTGACGTGGCACTTCCCTCCCACCTCTGCCTCTTGCACACACACTCCCATCCGCTGGGAGCTCAGAGCCAGCAGGCACTATTGTTCTGGCGTCAAACTGTCTCTCTGCTTAGAGGGTGTGAGTTCAGGGAGATCACTGACTTTCATCGTGCACCTCTTCACTGTTCTCTACAGACAAAAGAATCTGCAAGCCAGGAAGGAAGTGAGGCAGAGGCACAGGAGCCTCCGCCACTCACAGTAAGCCATCTGCTGTTTGTTGACTTCTTGCCCACTGCTTGCTGCCCTTGCTGCTCTGGTGGTAAAAGTCTCATTCATGTGCCTTGCCCATCCCTTGCTAAGAGAGAAGACCTCTGATCACAGGGCAGGCATGTTTGTGAATTAGTGTTAATGGAGAAGGAATCCTCCCTGGTCCCTCTGGATTTTTTTTTTTTTCCCTTCAGCACTGGGCATCAAACCCAGGGCCTTGAACACACTGGGGCAGTGCTGCGCCCCTCAGCCCCAGCCTGGATATCTGAACCTCGTCACTCATTGAGGAAGTGACTGGTCTCTCCACAGCGTGCCTGCCCTCTCTGAGGCCAGCCTCTGCTAGCTTCTTTTTCTGCACTCCTGGTGCTTGTGAGTCTCTGCCTCATCGCCAGCCACTGAGCTCCCTGTGAGGCCCACAGTGGCACTGGAATGTTCCAAACAAACTTCTTGCTTCACCCTGCCTCTGGCCTCCGGGGTCCTGGTCCTGGTCCCCATCCCAGAGCCACAGGGCACGAGGCTAGGATGGGGCTGGCCTCCTCTGCAGTGTTCTTCACAGGTGTCGGGCACCCTCATCAGTGTCTGTCCCTGGGCAAGCCCCGGAGGACAAGGTCCTGGATCCCCAGGCCAGGGAAAGGCAGGACAGAGGAAGTGTGGAAACCCTTCTCGGAGGACAGGGCAGACTCAGGGCCCAGCCAGGCCGCTGCCATGGGGACTGGAAGGAAACATCATTTACAAGCCCCGTGTAGACAGACTTGTTCCCCTTGTAAAGTGAGAGATTCTAAAGTCCTGTGCTGGGAATTGGAGGAAGCTTCTCTGTTGTGCTGCCTTCTGTATGATCACAAGAACTAGGACCGGAGTGTGGTGTGTTTTCTGTTTTGCCCGGGCTTTCTGGAGGTTCTGCAGGTGGCATGTTTTGAGTAGCACTAACTCCCATTTGCTTGCAGCTCTATGTGCCCCAGATCCTGAGTAGTCTGGCCTCGGAGAGGACAGCCCTGTCCTTGCAACAGCAACAGACCTATGGCACCATCCACCATGTCAGTGGGAACGTCCCAACCTCGTCCCCGCCTGTAGCCCAGAAGTCAGTGCAGTCATCACCCCCTCCACTACAGGCTACCTGTGAAGACGCTATCTGCAGACCAGAAACAGCTCAGCCCTAAGCAGCGCTGGGCTCCAGTAGGGCCAGTGGAGGTGAACCTGCCTCCTTCCCCCAGAGCACTCCACTGTTCTTCAAGGTTTGTAAGTGGACTGGTCCTCCAGGTTCTGAGGCAACATCATGTGTTAGAAGTTTATTTCCCAAGTTGGTCCTGAGAATGATACTGGCCAAGGGGAACATCACGTGTCCTCCCACAGCAGTGGTCAATGCCTGGTCAATCTGACCACAGCCTGTGTCCCATCTCTGGGGGCTCTATGGTAGGACCTGGGTCACCCTGCTGCAGGATGAAAACCATTAATAAAGTGCCTTTGGCTGAGGCTGGTCAAGCATGTTCCACCCCAGGTAGTGTTGGATTAAGGTTGGAGATGGTGTGGGCCTGGCTGGAAGACTGGAAGGCGATCTTTCTTCCTTAGGTTCCCACAGCACAATGGACTTTTGTCCAGAAGTCTTCCTGGGGCATGCAGAGGGTCAGGGTGGGGAAGGCACAGGGCCAGGGTCTGGCTTCGGGGCAGAGTCTGGTCTGGGGCTTAAAGGGCACAGCGCCTTCATGTAGACCTGTGGTCCACCTGACTCCATGTCTCTGCCCAGGCACACCCCACACCCCACATACTTGGCCTTTGGTCCCTCCAGCCTTCCTAGCTGCCATTGCTCCAAGCTGGGCAGGGGAAGAGAAAGTAGTGCAACCTTCTTTTTGAGGTTACTGGACTGGGTGGGACCCCAGCACAGACAGTTGTCCCCTGGAAGGGGAGCCCCATTGGGTGGTCTAGGGCATCACATGCCATTTGGCTCCCAAGGCTGAGAAATGACATCATTTATTGTCCAAACATGTGGCTTAACAAGGTAGGGTGAGCCTGGGCCCTCAAGGCTTACAGTTCCAGTTTAAGGGTAGCAGCCCCAAGAACAGGAGGGATCTGCCGCTGGAGAGGCCACACTACCCTGCTGGTCACTCTCTCCATCTGGGTCACAAACTTGTGGATGTCCTGAGTCAATAGCTCAGGCTCCTTCAGGGCAGAGAAGTGACTCCTGGCTGGGCCTGGGACTCAGTGGTCCAGGTCAGAATCACAGGCTCCAATTCCCTGAAGTCCAACTTTGCTCAACCCCACACTCCTAGCTCCCTCAAGGGCCCAGGTCCTGTGGCCCATCAGCCACCCACTCATAGCCCACCTCTGCAGCCCTCTTCTGCATCCTGCTCAAGCACATGATGGACTGGCACAACCCCTACTCCATCTACATCTTGGCCAACCTGGATATGTGGTTGAGGCAGATGCTAGTGTGGGGTGGGAACAGGACAGGGGCATCAGAAGACCCCACTGTCTACCCAGACTCTGGATCATCAGGCCACGCCCTGCAACCCTGTGGCCTGAACCTTGTAGGCCAGGCTCTGGGTCCCTCCCACCATCCTGGCCCCCGCTGCTCCTAATCAGACAGTGGAGGCTATGAAGGCACCCTCCTTCCACTTGGGGTCCCCAGGGAAGGCACAACCCTGGTACAGACAGCTATTCTTAGGAAGAGGAGCACTGCATGTCATTTGTCTCCAGCGATTCTGAAAAGTAACATCATTTATCATGCAAGCATGTGGCTTCACAGGGGAATTGGGTGAGGGTGGGATGGGCCTGGGCCCCCAGGCCTTAGGGCTGAGGTTCAGGACAGCAACCCCAAAAGCAAGCAGGACAGGCAGTGGCTAAGGAGGCCACACTCTACCCAGCAGGTCACTGTCGCTCCACCAAAGTCACAAACTTGCAGATGTCTTGGGCCAGAAGCTTGGGCTCCTCCAGGGCTGCAAAGTGGCCCCCACGGGCCATGTAGGAGTAGGAGAGGAGTTTGGGATACTTGGTCCTCACCAACCTCTCAGGGGCATGCAGTAACTCACAGGGGAAGGCAGCAAAGCCAGTGGGCACGAAGACCTTCATCCTAGAAGGACACAGGGCCACAGAGGAGTCTGAGGGCCACATGCAGCCACACAGTCAGGGTCACTGTGACTGAGGGTCACAGGTGGCCAAAGGCAGACTGGGGCTGCCATTGGCCATCTGCCCACCATCAGTTCTACCTTTCTGGGCATTTCCCTTTTCTGAAAGGAGTGGGGCAGCATGTGGCACCAACCTTTGCTACTTTCCCAGATCCCCCAGCTCTGTCCAAGTTATAGTCCCAGCTGGCCCCCACCACTGGCCAGGCTCACCTCGCATGCTTCTGGGTCACACCCTGGCCCAAGTTCTCCTTGTAGTAGCGCTGGGAGGATATTATGGTTCCTGTTGTCCAGTAGAGCATGATGTTGGTTAACAGGTCATCCAGGGAGAACTTCCTGGGAAGCACAATGGGAAGCCAGGCTGAGGCAAGAACAGTGCAACAGGCCGAGTACTGCATAGCCTCATGCCTGGAGTGTTGTGCCTAGGAATGACTAGGCTAGTCAGATGCTGCAGGAGCCTCTCCAGAGCCCTGGCTACAGGTGTGACAAAGCCTGAGTCAGGCAGGGAGTTGGAGTCATGCACTGCAGAGGCTGCAGCCTGCCTACCCTGCAGCTGCTTCTACTTGGCCCCTCACAACATACAGCTGGGCTCCCAGGGGCTTGGGAGGAGAGGCCCAGGCTTCAGGGGGCACCGCCTCTGGATACCCTGTACTGCTCCTATTTCCCATTGCCCATGCTGTGAGGCTTGGAGCAAGTCACTAGACCTATGGGTGCCTCCACACCCCCATACATGGCCGTGATAGCCATGAGGTTAAGGTTTGTGAGAAAGCCCACAACACTGCTGGCCGCCCTACCAAGAGCAATGGGAGAGAGGATGAAAAGGAGGTTGAGGGGTGGACAAGGGTCCTCACCTCTCCAGGCCTCCATCCTCCAGGTCTCGGAACTCTGCATTGGTCCAGGTGGAAAACTTCTCCAGGATGTAGGCAGCCAGTCCCACTGGAGAGTCATTCAGAGCACAGCCTGTGTGGGAAGAGGAACAGCAAGACTCAGACTTGCAGATCACCTGTCCTAACTCAGGTTCTCACACCCCACCTCCCCAGCTTCCAGCCTCTGTACCCCAGAGGTGAACCAGGAAAATCCTTCCTAGATCTGGTCATGTCTCACATACTGCAAGCTTAGCTTCCTTCAGACTGAAAGACCTATTGCTCTGAGATTGATGAGATCTGAGTAAGGAATATATAGGAATCAGGCTTTTACTTTATCTATTTAGCAGTGATGGGAATTAAACCCAGGGCCTCATGCATGTAAAGTACTTTACCACTGAGTCACAACTCAGCCCAGCCCACAATGCTGGTTATAAAAAGGAGGGTCGTTTTTTCTTTGTTGGGGGCTGAGGTTTTTGTTTTTTCAGGGAGGAATGAGAATTTACAAGTGATTTTCCCCTCTGCTTTATGCTTCTTGTATTTTAAAATGTTTTACAATAATATATACTTTATAACTGGAGCAAAAACTAGTTTATAAGGTGCTATTGTGCTCATGAGCTGCCTCATGTGAAAGACTCTGGGGTTGCCATGAAAACTAGGAAAGGTTTTGGAATGGGCAGAATGATTTCAGAACTGGCCAGTAGGACCTGAGCTGAACCAGTGGGCACTTCTGGGGTCATCCGTTCCTGTAGCTTCCTGTCTTCCCTGTCTTTACAGCTCTGTCAGTTATATAACACTGGGAGTGAAACAAACGATTCCTGGCCATAAAAGAGCAACTGAGCTTCATCCAGTGGATGTGGATGGGTTCTGCCTCCATTAGCAAATTAAATTGTTTTCTTACTTGCTTCTGAATACTTACTGTTTTGTAATATTTTACCAATTAGTTTATGAGTTAATGAGTTCAATAAGGTCTTGGATATGTGTTCATTTTATATATGCATAAGAATCGTGATTTTTAGCTTTTTTAAAAATTGGGTTTCAACAGGATCCTGGTGGCAGAAGTAGTTGCTGGGCCTCCTCACTGTTGTAGGAAAGTCCTGCAGTCCCTGGCCATACACTCTCTTTGCCCCATCTCCACAAACTTCACACAGTCAGGTTTTTCCACCCCCTGCCTCCTCCTCCTCTGCTTCTTAGTGCTCAGCATAACACAGGCTGGGAGTGGGGGCAAGGGGTCAGGAATCAAAGCCACTTCGAATCCTGTATCAGCTAAACAACTGCATTAGCGTGGAACTGGATGGCCATATGCAAACTCACTTCTCTAGGGGAATGCCAGTAAGGGTTAAAAGATCTCTGAGTCTCTTATAGGGGTTTTCACCTGTGAGCAGTGTCCTGGAGACCCTGAAGTCCCCCACTCCTGGGTGCTCACCTACAGTGTCCGGCTTGGTGGCCTGGATGTGCATGTAGCCACTCTCCCTCAGGACGCTGTAGAAAACCTTTTCCTTGAAAGGGTAGATCAGCTCCATGTCTTTCTCAGTATAGCCAAGAAGTCTCCCAATACGCTGCCCCAAGAGAAGACTTAGGGTGTAGGTGCTTCTTAAAATAAATGCCATGTTCAAGTGCAGGCCTTTCACGTGGCTGAGGGCAGAGAGTGGCAGGTGAGGCTGGGCTTCCATTGAGGGAGGTGGTCAGCCACAGGTGAGGGCAGAGCCCATTGGGGACAGCCTCCCTGTTTCTCCACCTGGGTGGCCCTTGGTACATGGGGCCAGCTACTGGCAGGCAGAGCCATTGTGAGCAGCTGTGCCCAGCACCATATCCTCTTGGCATTCCTGATGGGACCTCACCTGGGTACCAGCTGGGCCATGTTGGTGCAGACCAGGGACCCCCAGTCTCCTCCCTGAATGTAGAACTCTTGGAAGCCCAGCCGCAGCATCAGCTTGTAAAAGATCCTGGCAGTGGCCACTGTATCCAGGCCTGGTTGTAAAGAAGAGGAAAACAGAGTCACAGGGAAGTCACTCCCAGAGCAAGGAGTGCCCCATGGACTCCTCAGACTCAATGCCTCCATTGGTGGTGAAGTCAGCTCTCCACAGGCAAAAGAGACCCACCATGACACTATATGGTAAGCATCTGCCTAGGATCAAGCAGTGAGCAGACAGCACTATTCTGCCAAGCCCCCAGCAGCCTTGCTGGCTTGCAAAGGCCTCAGGCCATATCCCAGGAGAGCTGGCCCTTTAGCACAGGAATGCCTCTCAGGCACCTCCTGTCTCATCCTCCCCAAAAGCCAGGTAGGTGGGAAGCCCAGGCCATGCTTGGCAGGACAGGGTGCCCTGAGCCTCTAGCAGCCCCTTACCCTTCTTGCTGGATGCCTCCGAGAAGCCATAGCCAGGGATGGAAGGGCAGATGACTTCAAACACATGTTCATCACTTAAGCCGTGGCTCCTGGGGTCCGTCAGGAGCGGGATGATCTTATAAAACTCGTAGAAGGAGCCGGGCCAGCCATGTACCATCAGCAAGGGCTTTGGGGTATAGCCTGAGGGCAGCTGTGGGGGCTTTACGTGGATAAAGTGGATGTCCAGCCCTGGGGACAGAATGCAGTCAGGGTGGCACAGGCACTGGATGCTGAACTTAGAGCCCCATAGGACTGGCCATGGTCACCTCAGCTCACACTGAATTCCCACCATGTCCTCAGACATCAAGACCTCCACATACAATACAAGGAAGCACAACCAGCCTGTGCCCACATTGCTGGGCTCCCAGGCCAAGACAGTCCCTGGCTCACAGTAAGACTGCATATTTTATTTTTTTTTCTCTGGTGTTTCTGAGACAGTGTCTCTCTACATAATTCAGGCTGACATTGGCCTTGCAGTGATCATCTTGGCTTCAGTCTCCTGACTATTCCCATGGTATGTGATATGGTCACCCCACCCTCACCTGCAGAGCTGCATAATTTAAAAGTTGGATGGGGAGAGAGGCCTGAAGATCCAGGCAATAGAGGGTTAATCAGATTATAGTTTAACAGTGACTATACTAGAATACAATGCAGTCACTGGAAGTAACAGTGTAGATGTATATTCAACACAGAAAATAGTTTTATTGCTACATGGTAAAAGCAAGTTCGAGGTCATGAGTTCAATCCCCGGTGCCACAAAAAAAAAAAAAAAAAAAAGCAAGTTACCAAGTCAGATCCATTGTATGATCCAGTTTCGTCAACAGTTGTATGTCTACATATTTTATGTGGGTACCCTCAACTTATATGATAAACCCACATAATTTCTTAAGTTTAAAATGGATTTAAAGGGAAGGGAATGGCGGGAAAATTAAGAGCTCAGCACCTTCCAGCCGCACACTCACCCTGCGCTCTCCACTCCTCTTGCTCCTCTGGGCCGCCTGCTAGCCATACCCTGAAGATATTGCTGCCTTGTCCCCCAGGCAAACAGCTGGCCCTCCAAGGAAGCCCTGCAGCTGTGCTTCATGAGGCTGTCAGTGGCCTCGACATGTGCATACCACTGGCTACGACCTGCACAGTGACTCTACCACCTATGATTATACAATACCATCTATGCAGAAAGCTCTTGTGAAAACAGAACATTCAGATTGCTCTTCCTTCTGGGTTCTATGAAAGAGTGGCTCCACAATCTGGCTTGGCTGCCAAACACTTCATAGATGTTGGAGCTGGGATCATAGATGAAGATTATAAAGGAAATGCTGGTATTGTGCTGTTTAATTTTGGCAAAGAAAAGTTTGAAGTAAAAAAAGGTGATCAAATTGTCTAGCTCATTTTTGAATGGATTTATCACCCAGAATTAGAAGTTCAAGGATTAGATAACACCAAAAGGGATTCTGGAGACTTTGGTTCCACTGGGAAGAACTAAATAAAGTTTAGGCTAAAAATGAGAAAATGCCTTTTTTTCTTAAAAGTAGACTTTTTGGCTAAAGTGTTTTCATATTTTGTATATCTGTAAACTTAAAATTCTTAATCTGCTTATGATAACGGAAAGCAGATTTCTGTTAGCATCACTTAGAAACTTACTTTCTTGTGTTATTTGCAATTGAAGGTTGTATGTAAATCTCATTTGTGGTGACCTAATGCAAAATTTAAAATCAGATGTATATCAGGTACAGATTTTTAAGTAACTCTTATTTAATTCAAGAAACAATACTTTTTCCAAAAATAAATAAATAAATAAAATGAATCTAAGGAAGATAGCACAGTGGTCAACAGCAGAGAAAGAGCTTCTCTGAGATTCGATGTCCAGATGCTGGAACATAGCAATATGAGGAAGAAAAGAAGGAGGGAAGTGGGTCTCTGGGAGCCAGGAAAGATCTGAAGTAAAAATTGAAGCCCATGAGGAGAGTGAAGAGAGAGAATGCAATAAAGAAGAAGGAGGTGGCAAGAACACTCTCCCTGAGCCCTGACTACATGGGAGGGGCGAGTCCAACCTGCAGATGCACAGTGACAGCTGGCAACCCCAGAGGCCACCACAGTGAACTTAACCAGTGGAATGGAGCAGTGGATGTAGCAGACTGCAGTGGTTGGTGAGTTCAGTTCAAATGTCCCCCAGGAGAGGGCAACTGACTGGTAGCCATCTTGCAGAGGGGCCAAATGAGCTGAGAACACAGAACAGCTGTAGGCTGGTTCCATCTAGCAGCTTCCATCTGCAGGCTGGCTCCATCTAGCAGTGTCACAGTGAGGCTGCAGAGGTCAAGTTGGCAGGAGATCAAGTAGCTGAGTTAAAGCCAGCAGGCAGCCAAGTTCAAGCTGGCAAGAGGCACATGGAGTGTTGCAGGTTGAACAAATTGGGTTCCAGCATCACAGCCAGAAACCAACCTGATCCTCAGTGGAACGAAAGGTACAGGCCTCCTAGGAATATCCACTACCCCACCATAAATCTATGGCTGGCTTTTTGGGCTTGATCAACAGAGATCTGGGCTCTATCTGCCCAGTCTATCAGTGACAGCAGAGACATGCCTTGAAGTAGGCCTTTTTTTCTTTATTTTCTTTTTTCTTGTTTCTTTTTATTTGTTCTTGTTTTTGTATGAGTGTGAACATTGTTTCTTGTTGTTGCTGCTCTGCTTTTTTCCTATTTCTTCCTTCTTTCTTTCCCTCTTGTCTTCTTCACCAGTTTCCCAACGTTTTCATAATCTTCCTTTGGCCTCCAGCCTTGCTTCTAATATCTTCTTTCTTTTTCCTCTTTCTCTTTCTCTTCCTCTTCCCTTTCTATTTCTATTTCTCTATTTTCCCCCTAACTGCTTTTAAATTTTCTTCTCTAAAGGTAAAATCACCATACTGGGGGCTTTTCTGTATTGTTTTAGATTTTGTTATATAACCACAAATCTAGTTCATACAGTTAAAGGTGGCAAATTAATAGTTACCACAGTTTGTCATTTTCTAGGCTGTGTTTGATGCTATTGTTACTGCCGACTGTACTGTGTTACCAGAGATGACATAACTGTTCTAATCAGTTATTCTTGCTAGTATGCTAAGACTCAGATTACCTAAGGGTCATTAAATACTATTGGCCAGTACCAAAGAACCAGGGGCTAGGCCAAATAGGCAGCATTCTCATCCCCATTAATATAAAGAGGTGGGATCCTGCAACAGACTCAAAACCTAAAGGCCAGCTATACCTGGAAAACATCTCTGATAAATAGTCATTTCCTAAGGGTTCTAACTACTAGCAATAAAGCTACTGCCATAAGCAATTTACAAGCATCAATCCAGGACTTACACTAAAAAAAGAAAAAGGAAAAGAAAATGAGAAGGCAATTGAGTGAGATGGAACTCTAGACTTCCAGCTCACCAAAAGCAATTCCAGGGGACAATAAGTTGGAACAATTCGAAAGCCACCCACCTGGTCTCTCTGAACTGGTAACGTGAAAGTAACAAAGCAAATGAATAAAGCTCTAGAAAAAAATCAAATCAGAAATGATTTCTCAGATAACTACAGAAATGATGACCATAATGAAAGACAGACATAGTTAGTGATTCTGAAGCAGATACAGATTTTTAAAAAATATACAGGAGCTTAGGAAAATGATGGAAACCATGAATGCCCAACACAGGAAAGAAATGGAATCCATGAAAAGATTCAAACAGATATCCAGATGATTTAAAATTCCATTGAAAGAATGAGCCAATGTGAGGAAAGAATATTAGACATAGAAAACAGGATTGCAGTTAATGATCATAAACAAGAAAATGTTTTAAAAAATAGCAAGAGACCATGAAAAATCAATCCAACAACTGCTAGATGATGCAAAAAAGAATAACATAAGATTGACCAGGGTCAATTAAAAAGCAGAAGACAGTGCAAATGACAAAAAACCTGTTCACAGAAGTAATGGCAGAAAATGTCCCAAGCAGGGAAAAAGAATTTGACACATTTGACATATAAATAAGTGAGGTATACAGAACTCCAATTAGTCATGATTAAAAAATCTATACCAAAGAATATAATAGTCAAGATTCCAGAAATCCAACACAAGAAAAGAATATTAAAAGTTGTAGAGAAAAGAAACAAATCACCTATAAAGGAAAGCCCATTAGAATCATGGAAAACTTCTCAACGCAAACTTTCAAGTCAAGGAGTATTTGGTGTGAAGTATTTCAAGTCCTGAAAGGTAAAAACCTCCAACCCATATTGATACACCCTGCAAAACTATCTTTCAAAATTGATGGAGAAATAAGATACTTTCATGACAAAGAACAACTGAAAAAATTCATTACCACCAACCCAGCACTCAAATGTTCTGAAGGACATTCTAAAAAGAGATACCAAGGGCTAACACTCCATGAACCCCAAAAGAAAGAATCTACCAGGCAAGGTAAGCAATTAAACAGGGAGAAAAAAAGGGAATGGACAACAAGAAAATAACATGACAAGGATAAGTCAATATATATCAGTTTTAAGTATCAACATTAATGGTCTCAATTCACCAATCAAAAGAAACAGACTGGCAGAATGGATCAAGAAGCAAGATCCAACAGTACCGCATATAAGAAACACATTTAGTTCAAAAACAAATTCATAGACTGAAAGTCAAATGATAGAAAATGATATTCCATGTGACAGAAACCCACAGAAAAGGGGTAGCTATTCTATTTTCAGACAAAATAGATTTCAAGCCAAGACTGATCAAAAGAGATAAAGAAGGTCACTAAATACTTGTTAAGGAAACAATCCAAGAGAAAGAGATAACAACCATAAATATATATGCACCAAATACCAGTGAACCAAACCATATAAAACAAGTATTAACAAACATGAAAAAGCAAATAAGCACTAATACAATTGTAATGGGGGACCTAAATATACCACTGTCATAAACAGATCAATTAGACAAAAGATCAATAATGAAATATCAGAACTGAACCAAACTTTTGAACAAATGGACTTAGTAGTCCACTACAGAGTGTTCTGCCCTACAACATCAGAATACATAGTCTTCTTAGCTGTACATGGGACATTCTTTAAAATAGGTCACACACTAGCTCACAGAACATGCTTAATACAGAGGAATTAAAATTATACCATGCATATTATTAGACCATAGTGCAATGAAATTGGAAATCATGGCAAAAGAAACCACAAGAACTTTATAAACACATGGAAATTAAATAACACCCTCCTGAACAACCAATGGGTCACAGATGAAATTAAAGAAGACAAGTAGACAGTTTCTACAGTCAAACAATAAGGGCAATATAACATATTGGGAATTACAGGATGCAATGAAAGCAGTCCTACTAGGGAAACTTATAGTGATGAATTTCCACATCGGAAAAATAGAGAAAGTTGAAATAAACGCTCTAATCTAATGTTAAACTTTAAGCTTCTAAAAAAAGAGCAAGTCAAGCCCAAAGCTCATATAAGGGAGGAAACTATAAAGATCAAAGCAAAAATTCATGCAATTGAGACTAAGAAAGCAAATCAAAGAATAGAAAAGTTGGTTCTCTGAAAGAGTAAATAAAATTGATAAACCTTTAGCCAATCTTATCAAAAGAAAGAAAGACTCAAGTCCATGCAATTAGGAATTAAAAGGGTGAAATTACAACAGATACAGCAGAAATCCGGATCATCAATACCTACCTTTGAGACCCTATATTCTAGTAAGATGGAAAACACAGAAGAAATGGACAGATTCCTACATACATATGAACTATCAAAGCTGAATCAAAAAGATACAAAAATTCTACATAAGCCGGATGTTGTGGCTCATGCCTGTAATCCCAGCACTCGGGAGGTTGAGACAGGAGGATCGCTGTGAGTTTGGGACCAGCCTGGTCCGCGAAGTGAGCTCAAGGCCAGCCTGAACAGCACAGTGAGACCCAGTCTCAAAA
Source organism: Cuniculus paca (assembly GCA_004365215.1). Taxonomy (NCBI): domain Eukaryota; kingdom Metazoa; phylum Chordata; class Mammalia; order Rodentia; family Cuniculidae; genus Cuniculus; species Cuniculus paca. The sequence goes on from RJWT010004473.1 coordinate 23,968, forward strand.
AGACAAGCGCTAGGGAACTATCTCCATGGCCTAAGTGCCTGCCTGGCAAGTGCAAGGTCATGAGTTCAATCCCTGGTGCCGCAAAAAAAAAAAAAAAAAAAAATTCTCTATAACCCAGTATCAGTCAATGAAATTTAAGATGTAAAAACATACCAACAAAGAAAAGCCCAGGCCATGATGGATTCACTACTGACTTGTACAAGGAATTTAGAGACCTAATGTTGCTACTACTCAAATTCTTCAATGAAATTGAAAGGGAAGTAATACTCCCAAACCCATTCCTGAAAGCAAGCATTACTCTGATGCCAAAACCAGGGAAGGATCCAACCAAAACACAGAACTACAGACCAATCTCTAATGAACACAGATGCAAAAATCCTCAATAAGATACTGGCAAACAGAATACAGCAAATCAACAAGATTATACACCATGACCAAGTAGGATTCATCCCAGGGCTGCAAGGATGGTTCAACATATGCAAATCAACAAATGTAACACACTATATTAACAGAGTCAAGGACAAAAGTCATATGATCATCTCAATAGATTCAGAAAAAGCATTTGACAAAGCTCAACACCCATTCATGATAAAAACCCTACTAAAAGTGGAAGAGATGGTCTTTATCTCAATTTGATACAAGCCATTCATGACAAACCAACAGCTAGCATCAAAGTAAATGGACAAAAACTGAAAGCTTTCACTCTACCATCAGGAACAAGGCTGTCTTGGTTACTTTTCTCTGATTGCTGGGACAAAACACCTGACACCCAAAGTGAAGCAAGGAAAGGTTTATTTAGCTTACTGTTTCTGGAGAGCTCAGTCCATAATCAGCTGGCTCCAATGCAAGGTGACATGGAGCAACACTTCAAGGCAACAGCCAGAGCAAAAAAAGAGCAAAAAGGGAAAACAAGCCTCTTCTCCTCCCTTATATGGTACACAGACCACCCCCCACCCTTTAGAAGGAGGGTGTAACACTCACAAAATGTCCTTGCCCTCCTTTGCACAGGATGAAGATGTTTACAAAGAACACTGGCTCCCTGCTGAGTCTCTCAGTTAAACTTCTAAACTTCTCAAATTGACACAATGTATCAACCATAACAAAGGCAAAGATGTCCACTACCACTACTCTTATTCAATATAGTTCTGAAAACATTAGCTAGACCAATTAGATAAGAAATAAAATAAATAAGGATAGGAAAGGAAAAAGTTAAATTATCATTATTTGCAGATGACATGATACTCTACATAGAATACCCCCAAAACTCCACCAACAGACTTCTAGATTTAATAACCAAATTCAGTAGCATAGGGGCCGGGGATTTAGCTCAGCGGCACAGTGTCTGCCTGGCAAGCATGAGGTCCTGAGTTCAATTTCTGATACCCTTCCAAAAAATTTTTCAGTAGCATCGACATTCAAAATTCAATAGCATTCCTATACAAGAGTAACAAACTCACTGAGAGAGAAATCAAGGAAACAACACCTTTCATAATAGCATCCAAAAAATGAAATGCCTAGGAATCAATCTAACAAAGGAAGTAAAAGACCTCTACATTGAAAACTACAGTACTCTGAAAAAGGAGATTGAAAAGGATATCAGAAAATGGAAAGATATCTCTGGGTTTTGGGTAGTGTCTTGGTTACTTTTTTCTCATTGCTGGGACAAAATACCTGACGCCCAAAGTGAAGGAAGGAGAAATTTATTTCTTACAGTTTTGGGGCTTTTAGTACATGCTTAGCTAGCTCCAAGGCAGGGTGGTGTGGCTGAGGCACTGCAGATCATGGTGGCTGCAAGCGGCAAGAGCAAACCATGCCAAAAAAAGAAAACCAGCCCCCATTCCGACCTTACATTGTATGTCGGCTCCACCCCTAGGTGGGTGCAGAGTTCACACCACCAATCCCAGTGCTACACAACGAATCAATCATAAATGTTAGATTCAGCCGCTTCCATGACTACATGAGGCTTGGGGGGGCCATCTATATACAAACCATAACAGGTAGGAAGAACCAATATAGTGAAAACGGCCATACTTCCAAAATTGTTATACAGATTTAACACAATCTCAATCAAAATACCAATAGCATATCTCACAGAATTAGAGAAAACAATTCTGAAATTCATTTGGAACCAGAAGAGACATAAAATAGGGAAAGTAATTCTGGGAAACAAAGGCAAGGCAGGGGACATCACAATCCCTGACTTGAAATTTTACTACAAAGCTACTGTGATAAAAACAGCATGTTAGGGCCTGGGATGTAGCTCAGTGGTGCAGCACCTGCCTGGCAAGCGTGAGGTCCTGAGTTACATTCCCAGTACCCAAAAAAATAAAAAAATGAAAAGGAACATCGTACTGCAAAATAAATAAATAAAATAAAGATGACGATCAGTGGAACAGACTAGAAGATGCAGAAACAACTCCAAACACACTCAGCCACCTTATCTTTGACAAAGATATCAAACACCTTCACCAGAAGAAAGATAGCCTCTTTAATAAATGGTGCTGGAAAACTGGCCTTCCACATACTGAAGACTTTATGCACTAAAGTGAAAATGGATCAAAGATTTAAATATTAAAATAGAAACACTAAATTTACTGGAAGAGAAAGTAAGTAGAAATCTCAAAGACAGAGGTATAAGCAAAAACTTATGAACAAAACCCCAACTGCACAGGAAATATCACAAAGAATCAATACCTGGAATCTCATCTTATTAAAAAGCTTTTGCACAACAAAAGAAACCAAGAGAGTAAAGAGACAACTCACAGTGTGGGGGAAAAAATTTATGCCAGCTGTTCCTCGAAAGACTAATAGCTAGAATATATAAAGAACTAAAAAAAAAAATCAGATTCCCAAATTTAAAGACCCATTCCAAAAATGGGCATTTGAAATGAACAGATAGTTCTCAGATGAAGAAGTAAAAACAGCAAATAAATATATGAAAAAATGTTCAGTGGTGCATGTCTGTAATCCCAGCGCCAGGGAAACTGAAGCAGGAGAATCACAAGTTTGAGGCCAACCTGGGCAATATAGTAAATTTAAGGCCAGCCTGAACTATGTAGTGAGACCCTGTCTAAAAAAAAAATTCAAACGGGGCGTGGTGGCACACACCTGTAATCCTAGCACACAGGAGGCTGAGGTAGGAGGATCATTGTGAGTTTGAGACCTACCTGAGCTACAAAATGAGCCCAAGGCTAGCCTGAACTACATAGCAAGACCCTGTCTCAAAAAGACCAAAAAAAAAAAAAAATCAACATCACAGTCACTTGAGAGACACAAATTAAAACATCACTGAGATTCCATCTCACTCCAGAAAGAATGGCTATTATCAAGAAATCAATCAATAACAAACACTTATGGGGCTGTAGGGAAAAAAGAACCCTTTCTCCACTTTTGGTAGGAGTGTGCACTGGCGCAACCACTGTGGAAATCAGTATGGAGAGTCCTCAAAGAACTGAAACTAGAGGTTCATTACAATCTAGGTATTCTTCTTAGTAACTTCCCAACAGAATTAAAAGCATCACGCCACAGAGATTCATACACACCCACGTTTATGGTAGCACAGTCTGTAACAGCTAAATCTTGGAAATAGCCAACACCCATTAGCTGATGAATGGATAAAGATGTGGCGGGGGGTATAAAATGGAGTACTACCCTGCTATAGAGAAGGACAAGCTTGAGACATTCAAACTAAATGGATGCACCTTGAGACCATACTCTTAAGTTAAATAAGTCAGACACACATGTTCAAATATTGCATGGTTTCTCTGCTGTGAGAAACCGAAAGCGTAAATAAGACTAGATCTGCTCTGGGAGTATGTATTATGTCAGAAGAGAAAAAATAAAATAAAATGTGCACTTCTTAAAAAATTAAATAAATTGCATTTGAAGGCTGGGGTTATGGCTCATTGGTAAAACCTGAGTTTGATCCTAGTCACCACAAAAAATAAACAAAAGAAAATAAAATGTACTGACTATATCTCACCTGCCAACTCTTAGGCTAGGAACCGTAGTGCTAAGTATCAGTTGTTTCCCTCATGATCAAGAGGCTGTCTGGGAGTTCTGGCTACACAGCAGACAATCAGACAAGGTAAAGAGGATCCACATTCAAAACATGATTTCTACTCAGTGCATATTGCTTTCACACCACTGTAAAGGTGAAGTCATAAACAGAACCATCATAAGCTAGGGACTGTCTGCACAGTTTGTGTATGAATTTAAAGGTCTCAGAAAGTAAACTCTTGTTTCTCCCTGAGCAAAAGAATTGGGTGCTTGTAATTTCTTTGTGGTTTGATTTTGTTTGATTTTGAGGCAGGGTGTCACTATGTAGCTCAGACTGGCCTTGAATTCATGGTGAGCCTCCTCCCTCAGCCTCCTAGGCACTGGGATGACAGGCATTCTTTATATTTTATGTGCTAATTTTTCTACAATAAACACATACTAAATGCATAACTTTGTCCCACACAATGATACAAGCACTAATTGTCTTTCCCCAATTAGAAAGCACAGCTTTCTAATAGTTTTAAACTGGCAGAGGGATTATTTATTTTGCAGTGCTAAGGATGGAGTGAGTCCTGGGCCTCACAAGTGCCAGGCAATCATTCAACACTGAGCTGTAGGCAGACATCATGGTACATGCCTGTAATTCCAGCACTCCAGAGGCTGAGGCAAAAGGATCATTGCAAGTTCAAGGCCAACCTGGGCTACAAAGTGAGTTCGAGGCCAGCCTGATCTATATAGAGACCCTGCCTCAAAAAGACAAAAAACCAAAACAAACAAACAAACAAACAAACGAAAAAAAAACCATGGAGCTGGACCTGGCCCTACAGGTATAGCTATGGAGCGGAACAGATTCTAGAACCTTTCTCTGCTGCAACTGGACTTGAAGCACACTGATCGCCCTCCTTGGCCCTCCACCCTGCATCTGGAAACCCCTCCACACTACCCTCCTACTATGAGCTACTACTGTAGATCCTGCACACAGGACAATCACAAGTATTCATTCATCCTTCCACGACTGGCTTATTTCACTTAGCGTAACATCCTCAAGGTTACCCATGCTGTGACATTTTACAGGATTTTCTCCTTTTTTTTAAGGCTGATAATCTTGGTCTGTAGAATTCAATACAATATTATTCAGATTTCCTTAGTTTTAACCAGGGTACTTTTCTATCCAGGGACCCATCCAGGACACCACAGTACATTTATCTGTCATGTCTCCTCAGGCTCCTTCTAGCTTTAAATTTTTTTTTTTTTAGAAAAAAGTAGAAAACATAACTTTCTTTTAATAAAAATAGAGCCCTATATTTGTTTTATTTTAGAACATGATTTTTATTTTCCATTTAATAACATATCCTGGGTATCCTTCTATGTTGCTAAATTTACTCCTATGCTAAGCTTATTTGGTTGGTAATCTTTTCTCTTTTGGAACATACTGCATGATGTGGTTATTTTTAATTCAAATTCTGCCACATTATTGAGTTTAAATTTAGGGAAAACACACACGCACTTGCTTGTGTAGACATGGGCTCTGACTGGACACATTCATAAGGAATGCAGAAGCTGAACAGGAACAGGGATGACAGGGAGTCTTGCTCTTCACTATATTCCCTCTGCACTCTAAAATTTTTAAATATTTACATTATAAAATTAGGGCACTTTAAAAAGCCAGGCGTGGTGGCACACACCTGTAATCCCAGCACTCAGGAGGCTGAGGCAAGAGGATCGTTGTGAGTTCAAGACCAGCCTGGGCTACAAAGTGAGCCCAAGACCAGCCTCAACTGCATAGTGAAACTCTGTCTCAAAAAAAAAAAAAAAATTAGGGCACTTTTATGTTATCACTCTCTTTTTAGTGCTGGGGATGGAACACGGCCTTGCACAGTAGTCCAGTGGGTAAGGCTTGTGACCTCCAGGAAGGAAACAGCCCTCACCATTGCTCTTCCCTCCCACCTGGACCACTGCAAAGAGTGGGTGTATGCTGTAAAGTGATTGTGGGCCTGGAAGCACGACCCTCTTCTCTCTCTGTTATCCCCAATGGAACACCTGGAACCAGAAGAGCAAGAAAGCAGGACCTGTCTCAAAAGAAGGGAGGAGGGAGGGAGGGAGGGAGGGAGGAAGGGAGGAAAGAAGGGAAGAAGGGAGGGAGGGAGGGTGGGAGGCAGGCAGGTAGGCAGGCAGGCAGGCAGAAGAATCATTCCAGAACTTGTGTATGCTCCTGTCCTGATCCAGAGGGCTCCATTTCTCTCTAGCCCAATGATGGTGAAGCTTTTAAAGCTTTCAATGACAGCCCAAGGTGGCAAGCATGCCATAGGTTTGCTACCACTGCCCTAGCCTCTCTGTGTTCTCCCTCAGACCCAGTCTCCCCTATCAGAGAGCAGTGGTACTTGCTGACAGGTCTCTGGGCCAGCGCTTCTACTTCCTGTCACATCACCTTCTCTCCCCGAGAGCAGGCTCATCACTGCCCATCACACTCAAGCCTTGGAGACAGAGGAGCAGCCACAAGCAGCACTAGGACCACTGGGCATGCTCTGCACCTCTACAAGCTGGAGGGGCATTTGCATGGATAAAAGAGAAGACACAGAGATTAAACTCCAAACAAGCATGAAAAACAAATATTGGATCAACCAATGAATGAATTGGATCAACCAATGAAAATATTTGTAAATATCATACCTGAAAAGGGATTACTATCCAGAATATATAAAGAATGCCCAAAACACAGGAGGAGAGGACAGGGGAGGGGTTAGATATGCAAGAGATGATTGAAAGTTGCCAGCTTAGGCACCATCTTGGGTTTAATAAAAAGCAGGAGAAAGCGCTGGGGATTTAGCTCAGTGGCCTAAGCGCCTGCCTGGCAAGCATGAGATCATGAGTTTGATCCCTGGTGCTGCAAAAAATAAAATAAAAAATAAAAAATAAAAAGCAGGAGAATTCTGAGACATGCAACAACACAGATGAAGACTGACGACAGCACACTAAGGGAAGTTAGCAAGATATAAAGGACAAACACTCTGTGATTCCACTGATGGGGTACTTAAGAGTTGTGAAATTCCCAGAAACAGAATGGGTGTTAAGGGTGGGGAGAGGGGACCATGGAGTGATTGTCCATGGCACTGAGTTTCCATTTCAGATGACCAGAACATTTGGAAGATGGTTGGGAGTAATGGTTTCATGGAAATGAACCACCTGTCTACCTATTGCCACTGAACCGTACACTTAAAAATGGTCATGATGGTAAATTTTATGTAAGGTACATTTTACCACAATTATATGATTGTAAAAGTGAAAGGTATGGGTCTAATTTTCTTAAATACTTCCAACTTTGAGTCTAAGTCTTACTGCAGTTAAAAAAAAAAATGCCTTCCCACTGTGGCAAGTATTAGCTCATCCCAAAAGATGCTGTCACCTTCCAAAAACTCAAGATACACACTGCCCCAGTGAGTCTATGTGACACCAAGGATCAGCTGGGACATGTGATCTGGAGCTGCAGACAGTACATTTTTATAGGACTGGCCAGCTAAGCACCTTTGTACAGTGACATCCTGGACTCAAGACTTTGAAAAGGCTGAAGGCCAAATCTCCCTCTATCCTTCCTGTAAAGCACCGCCACCTCTCTGAACAGAGCCTGCATCTCTCTGACTTGTAAAGTCCCGATGGTGCATACCTGTAATCCCAGTATTCAGGAGACTGAGGCAGGAAGATTGCCATGGGTTCGAGACCTGTCTTAGGTACATAGTGAGTTCAAAGCCAGCTTGAACAATATAGTGAGACTCTCTCAAAAACAAAAAACCCAACCCCACCAAAACAAAAACAAAAACAAAAACCACCGCAAATGTATCTCAGGCTTTTAAATTATTTCTGTATTCTCCTGGGTAGTGTGAGACAGTCAGTCTTTTCTGGCAAAGGGGCTATTTAAGATAACTCCATTTATACAAATCTCAATTTTTATAAAATTCTGTTTTTGTAAAATGTACATGTGCTTGTTTCATCATTCCTTAAACATTTTAAGACAAACAGCCACACACCAATCTGTTATAAATCTTTTTGTATAACAGAGATTTCTGAGTCACAGGATCTGTTCTGCCAGCTACTAGCCACCTTAAGAACTAGTCAATCAGGTTAGACTGTAAGGCTAGGCCCCAAGGGGCACAGCCTAGTGTGTCAGGAAATTAAAAACCCAGCAGACTACTTGTGTGTGTGCTGGTTGGCTTTGTTCAGCCTAAGTCACACACCCCTCTGCAGAAGTAAAGTTTGCCTTGATGAGAAACTTTTCAAAAGTCTGACTACTTTTGTCCTGTTTGTGACACCAGAAAATTTATGTCCAACAGTCCTTCTAAAGACTGAGGGCATTGTCTTGGCATTCTAGCAAGGTTGCACCTCCTAGCTGCACCCCAGGGACCTGCAGCAGCTCCCTCATGCAGAAGGTTCCCCATGGACCTCCCAACAGGTTCAGGAAACACACCTTCTATCTTCGTCTTGAAGTGAGGATACTTGTTAAGGATCTCCACCTGCTTCCTCCAGTCAAATTCATTCCGCCAGTAGGACAAGATCTTCTTCAGGTACTTGGAGTTAAAGCCGTAGTGGAATCGGCTGCCTTCCAAAGGTGGGGTTAGGCGGAACCTATCGATCCTCTGGTGTAAGTCCTGCAGTGGGACCAGGGCCCAAGGAGAGAGAGCAGGCAGAACACAGGAGAAATGGGTTCCGTGACTGAATGAAGCCTGCAGATGCTGTGCCATGACAGCTGCAAAGCAAAGCTCCCACATCACCAGCCACTCCCAATGTAGATGTATTTTGTCTTGAACTTGTGATTTTCCTGTCATGCCCTTCCTAAGTACTTGGGAGCACAGACATGCACCCACACGCCTGGCCATTTCACATTCACTTTCCCTTATTCATTGTTCTTTTGTTTCTGTTTTTCCTTTTCGTGCTGGAGGTGAGACCAAAGCTCTTCACCACCCCTCAAGCATTACGGAAATCTGAGACTTTAGAGTCTGAGCAATCCTGTGCTCAGCCACCACCCATAACAATGAGGAGCAGGGCTTGTTTGCCATGGGCTTGGTGCAGCTCCTGTTTTTAAATCCCTTCCTCAGAACTCTCACGGCCTTTTACATCACATTTTCCATTTCACCACTCATCTTCTGAACACTGATCTTGTTCACCATCCTGTCTCACCTACTGGACAACAAAGAGAGGTCCTTGTTTTCTTCCAACAAATAGTAGGTGCTCAAGGGGTACAGGATAAGAAATGAACAGGGGCACTGGGGATTTAGCTCAGCAGCTCAAGCACTTGCCTGGTAAACTCAAGGTTGTGAGTTCGATTCCCAGTACCGAGAAAAAAAAAAAAA